>JAQPZY010001525.1:3615000-3799174 GCA_029931535.1 Margaritifera margaritifera | reverse complement strand
CTTTTCATGTAATGATCTTTAAGATAGGGCAATTAAACTTTATTACCTTTGGATGTCTGCCCTTGCAACCTTTATGGCTCCTTCTTAAAGATCATTATCCTACTACATGATTGTGAACTTTTGTGGACTTTTTGTATTGTAAGGCAGGGGGGGGGGCAAAAATTATATAAATGTGCTATGTTCACAACTCCTGTAACATCACATGGCAGTGGCATAATTAAGCAAGAGCACAATGGTGCAGCCAAATTGGTAATCTAATGCAAGAACAATGTGGCTTGATCTTGCATCCTTGTAAATGCAGTTTAGTTGTTTGATTCAGTGAAATCTCTTGGATAGAATTGATACTTTAACATGGAAATAAAAATGGTATTACCATTTGTATGTTTTTCTTTGAAATTTTGTTAGAAACACCAAGTCGGGTGTGAGGGTGGGGTAATATCTCCATTGCCCCCAATTTTATGGATTTCTTCATGCTTCATTAAATTGAGTCATATTTGGTATCATTAAAATGCTAAATAATTATACTGTAAACTACACAAGCTTTTATTAAAAGCTAATTTTAATTGTAAGGGCTATATCCAGGGTCTAAACATTCTAAGGCTTAAAATCCAGGCGTCTAAACATGAGTAATAAAATTCTTGTCTGTTTTGAAATAAACCTCTACCTTTTTTATGTCACAACTGTCAAATACATAACCCATCTATATTTATGCATTTATTTTAATCTTCTCATTAATTCGAGTCCTATTCTGGTATCATTTTGAAAAGCGTTAATAAATTTTAGCTGTAATCTGCACAATAGTTTTTAGTAAGTTAATTCTAACTATAAAGGAGTTTACATACAGGGATTATCAAACATGAGTATACAAATCCTTTCTTTGCAAAAATAACCATAATTTAAAAAAAAAATTGGCAGGTTCATTACCTGCCCAGGTCCAGCTCTGGGTTGGTTGCCTTGGTGTGTCTTTCAGAAGGCGTACTTGGCTCCCAATTTCTTCACGCATGATATAAGCCAAAAATGTGTTAAAATTGCCATTAAAACAAACCAACAAACTGTTACCAACCATTAAATTAAGTCAAATTTGGTATCATTTTAATTTTTTTCTGTAAACTGCTAAACCATATTATTAATTTTGTGATATTCTGAATGGTAAAATCATGCATAAAAATTACAGACACAATACAAGAACAATTTTTTAATACCAGTTTTATATCTTTTTGAAGTCAATGATGGATGCCTTTGGAATTTTGTAAAAATTTTGTGTAATTATTTTACACAAAGCTTTAGCTTTCATTTTTTTTTTAGTAGACCAGCATTAAGAAATTGAGAACAAAAACAAAAAAACAAAGCAGCACTAAATGATAACAAAAACACTAACCTCTCTCTCTCTCTCTCAATAATTTATAGCTATTCTCAGTTTGTCAGGTTATTAGTTTACAATGATCTTTAGAGGTAAAAAAAATCAGATAACCTGACACGCGTTCTGTTTTAAATCTGGATTCGGCCCCTCCTCTATTCTAAGTGAGACCCCCATCTGGCCTGTCAAAAAATGTGTTTCTAATTTGCCTGAAAGAAATCTTGAGCCTGTCAATGAATTTAGGCATTTTCATTTTGAAGCTTTTAAAAGACACTGATAGATTATTAATACTCAGCCCCCAGCTGGGGTCCCATTTGTAGGTCCCTCAGTCTTATGAAGATCATCTGCCTAATTGTATTGAAAGCTATAAACTTTGTGCAAAGTGAAGCATGTGACCTATGAATGGGGAACAGTAGTACTATGTCTCTTCTCCATATTTCATTGTTTGAAAATTCAGCACAGGGAATAAGTGACTTGTAAGAGCCCCAATACAATGATTTTCAGCCTAACGGAACTGAGATAATTGCTTTATATTTTAATAAATTTAGTTCAAGGAGTTGGTGGCTGCTGATTCTATTGACAACGGAGTGTTTTCTTTAATTGTGACTCGTCCCCAGTACTATGACACGAACTGATTAAAAAACCCTGAAGCTACTGTTGCAGACTGATTACAATAAAAAATTACCAATGTCTCTTGGACTTCATTTCTGTTTTCAACTTTGATTGAGAAACGTTGAGATTTGTGGAGCATTCAGTAAACAAAACTACTCTGTATCTCCCAAATACTCATCCCTACAGATTGCAATAAAATACAGACTGTACATCACCCAGAATACTCATCCTTACAGATTGCAATAAAATACAGACTGTACATCGACCTGATAGTACACAGGGGTGTTGTGAATTTCTGTGTTATAAATATTTATGCTTACTTGTAGTGTATATTTACAAATATTCTTAATGAGGATGGGGATACAATTCTCTAGTCCCACCCCAGCACATGCACTCACAATATACATGTTGGCACTTTTGCTTCCAGGTTCATTCTGTGGTAAAAAAAATATTAAATTCCTACTCCAAAAAAGGAAATTAAGGAATTAAAGGAAAAATAATAATCTATACACTATAACACAAATGCTCTTAACATTTCTGCTTCAGATTAGGCCCACAACAAATGTGTGATTCCTATTACACTGGTTTTAAAATTAGTGTAGGTTTTATACCATTAAGGGGAAAAAAGTGCTAGGGTCGGCAATGAGAAACAGGGAAGGTCAGCCAACCGGAAACACACATTTGTTTTTTTTGCCTTATGATAATGTCTATTCTGTCTCATCATTGCAAGCCATGGGTGACAATCTGTTACATCTTTTCACTGTGGATGCCTGTGACAAGATTTCTTAATTTTTCATGAATGTACATAAACAAAAATGTATCATTAACCATGGAATGTAACAATCCCTACACATCAATGAAAGTGCCCTCTTTATTGATCGACAAGTGACTGTGTTTGAAAGAGAAACATGGATTGGCTCATTCAAGCAGTATGACATCTTGGGTCAGCATTGCAAGAATATTTTACTTTCTCGCAATGATAATAATAATAAAAATAATGACTTTATTTAAAGAGGGTGACACAATTAGTTGCATGGAACTAATCCTCTTTGTGGGCCTCTATTATACGCATATTTACATACAGAGTACATGTACTTAGTTGCATAATAATAATAATAATAATAATAATAATAATAATAATAATAATAATAATAATAATAATAAAGCATTGATAATAAGCTACATGTATATATGGACATAATAAACAGAAAGTTTTGTAAGAACATGATCCAACTAGGTACATTGTGTATATACAGTACAAAAATTGTGAGACAACAAAATGGAAGGTTTGAGAATTTATACTGTAAGTTGTAATGTATTTGTCAAATCAAACAGGTTCCACTTTCCTCCATTGAATTAGATGATAATTAAATGCATTTATATTTGTACTTTCTCTAATTTCCTTTGGGATTCAATTCCAAATTAGTGACCCCGAATATTTAAAACTTTTCTTAAAGAGTTCTTTATTTGGTTTTGGAATGCAGAGGTGGTTAGCTGAAATTGATCTTAAATTGGGAGTGTTGCCGTGTTTTCTAGCATGAAATAGTTTTTTGAGATATAATGGGGCCATATTGTTTGAAACTTTGTGCATAAGTCTAGCCTTTCTCAAAAATATTTGTTCGCTTACTGCTAACATTTTAATATTATTCATTGCATTTGGGATGTTTTCAGCATTATCTAGGATGAGTTTGCAAGCTCTTTTTTTGCAAGCGGAATAATTTGCAAATATTCTTGTCAGAAGTGTTTCCCCAGATAACATTACAGTAGTCTAGGTATGGATGTATATAGCTTTTGTAATATATTAACCTATGTTTAGTTGATATATATGGCCTTATCTTGCTTAATAACCAAAGACATGAATTGACGTTATGATGTATGACTTGAATATATGTTCATTCCATTGCAAATTGTTGTCAATCATCACCCCAAGGATTTTGTCATGGGTTACCATTTGTAGACCAATTTCATTCAACTTGAGATTCAAATTGTTATTTTCCAATTTTTCTCTTTTTTGTTGGGTAGTAATCATTAATACTTTAGTCTTATCCGTGTTTACTTTCATGCCATTTTCCTTACACCAGGAATCAATTCTAAGTAAGGCTGTCTGACAGGAGACCTCTAGGTCTGATTTTAGCTGTTTGAAATCTGATAGAGTGGTGTCATCTGCATATAAGTCGGTAGATGAAATACAGTTGCCTATTTTCAGTGGTAGATGATTTATGAAAATGAGAAAGAGGAGTGGGCCCAGGATTGATTATTGTGGTACTCCACATGTAATTGGTTCTTTAGAAAAACTGCTATTTATTTTGACACAGTTTTCTCATTGTGTTAACCAATCAGTCATTGAATTGTCACATTGATAAATGTTTAATTTATTGATGAGAATATCATGATCAACAAGGTCAAAAGCTTTTCTAACATCAACTAGTATGGATCCAACTAATTTTACTTGATCCAAGGCAGTAATCCATCTATCTATCATGGAGACCAAGGCTGTCTCACAAGAGTGGTTTTCTCGGAACCCTGATTGGTTTTGATGAATTAAATTATAGTTTGATAGGTACATCTAAAGATTGTCATGGACATGCTTTTCTAGTAGTTTGGACAGAGTTGGTAATATAGATATGGGTCTGTAGGTATTGACATCTTCTTTGCTGCCAGACTTGTGAATGGGGGTAACTTTTGCCAATTTTCATCTCTGGGGAAACACTGAGGTGGATATGCTTAGATTACATATGTAAGCTATGCTATCAAATATTATGTTGCAGCAGCCCTCAGGAGATGTGGTCCAATATTATCTAGGCCTGTTGATTTCGTTGTTGCAGTCGTTTGCAAATATTTTAAAACTTGTTCATTTGGTATCGCAGAGATAAAAATGTTTTGTGTCAGGTGGAATTTTTTTGTGAACAGAAATTTCTTAGTTCATCATGATTTGAGTTTACAATGGGTTCCTAATTCTGGAAGCTATGCTGACAAAAAATTCATTGAATGTATTTGCTATTTCAGCATCCTCATGAATAATCTGGCATTCCTGGCTAAGTTGTTGGATTTTGGATGATCTTGTGGATCGTTTGCCTGCACCTAGTTTGTTAAAAACTTTCCACATAGAATTCGTATTGCAATTATTTTTTAAAACTGACTGATAGTAATTCTTCTTTGCCCCATTGATCATTTTGGTTACTTTATTTCTCCATGTTTTGTAAGGTGCTTGTTGACTACAGATTTGAAATAATCATGAGTTTTCATGGCGTCTAGAATGTCAGGAGTTAACCAATCAGGTTGGAAAGTTCAGTTTTACTCTTTGTTTTCATCGGTACATGTTTATCTACCACTTGCATAAAAAGTTGAGTCCATACATCAAGAGCATCATCCACATCATCAAACAAAGATACTATACTCCAAGGAACAATACTGCGATCTTCCAGAAATTTGTCTTCATCATAATGCTTAAATGATCTATATGTACATTGTGGTTTTATGAGTTCTGGATTTTACACCTGTTTTTAAGCCGGATTTTCTGGTTAGAAAAATAGGGAAGTGATCACTAAGACCTATCCTAGGAATATGTATTTTTGTCACATTTTCTTCCATATTTGTATAGATATGATATATTAGAGTTTTTGAGTGATAAGTTTCTCGTGCTGGTTGGTCCACTAATCGGGTTAGACCAAACGTTTCTGTGAAATTCAACCAATTTCTTTTCATCTAATTATTCATAAGATCCCTGTTGAAGTCACCTAATGTGCATAACCATCAATCAACAAAAAGTCATTTGCATGATTGTCATTTAACTTTGTTTCTGTTAAACCCAGAATATGGACAGAATTGACCTTAGATGACCTTAGATGATAATAAGAAATTCAGTTGGTCTAACTTGTTATTCAGACCTTGTATATTTATATGTCCAATGTGTAGACCTTTTCCATTAATTCATAGATCTAATATGTCCTTAAAGTAAATATTCCTAGGAGGGTCAGACAACGAGTTTAGTTCCACCCTGACATTTTTTACATTTCTTGAAGTATGCATGTAGTCTTTGTGAGAACATTCACAAACACATATGTACTTCCACATTCAAAACATCCATCACAGTTGTCAGTTTGAGAGTTAAAATGTTTAACTGAGGTCCCAAAGGAAACAACATGGGCATCATCACCCAGTTGAGTTCCAAAGGTTTGTCTTGAAGCAGTAGAGAAATTATGTCTCATAAAAAGGGCACTATCTTCATAGCCATAAGCCTAGCAACTGTTGCTAGGGTGAAACATTTCAGTGTTTGGCCTTGTGTCCATATTCCAAACAGTCATGGCATTGAATTTTCACAGTATGTCTGCATGCATCAAAGTCATGCCCAGGTTCATAGCAATTATAGCACCTGACCCTAGCTTGTCTGGTTTGTTGAACCAGTTATCTTGGTCTCTGTCATATCTTTGATTAATGTATTTGCCTTTGAGTATTGAAACATGTTCATTTATTGCATACAGAGAGTGTGAAAGTCCCTTTTTGTTTAAATGGGTTCTGTCCTTAGCCAAAAGGTGTTCCAGCATCAAGCCAGATTTTATAACAAATGCATTTTCAATGTCAATTATTTTGTGGTCCCATTCAGTGCATAGGTGTCCTATTAAGGCATTCGGGTTTCGAACATCGTTGTCAGTTCTTGGAGAAACTGTGCAAATGAATACCTCACAAGCTGGGTTGTCCAAGTAGATGTTATTCAGAATGTGGTAAAAATTGTCTTAATTTGTTCAATCTCAATGATGTTGTTAAAATCATTTCCTCCAACACTGATGATAATGTTATCAAATTGAGAAAGGTCTGTGTCTCTAATAAAATCAAGCATATGACCAGTTCCCACCCCAGGTAACGACTTGACTTTGACCCAAGGATTAAAACCTCTTTCACTGACATATTTAGTTAAGCATGTTTATGCATATTCATGAGAAACAAGGAAATATTATCACTGGAGGGCACAGGTGATACAAAAGCTTAGTGGATTTTGCTTGTGGCTGGTGATAATGATGTCATCAAATTCTGTTGGCCTCAGGATGCCATAACCACTTCTTGTGGAGGTCTTGGTGTCAGAAACGGGTCTTGGGTCAACGGGATTTCTGTTCTGTCAATCACATGGCATTATTTTAATTGCTATTGGTTTATCAGAATTTAACCTGCATTTGCCCAGTGACCTGTTGACATGAACTGCTTACAATGTTCAGATCAAACTGTTAGATAAGCATACCATGCAGGTTAATTCCACACACCAAAATGATTGTTTGGTAACCGCAACATATAAATGTCATATTGTATGATGAATAGTAAAATGTTTTATCTCCTGTTCTTTAAGACTATGACAGACAAATTAATGGGCACCTCAATTATATTTTTTTACAGTAAAACTTCATATTGTTTAATTTGATAAATATAGATCATCTTCAGGTTTAATTTACAAAATATACAGAATTTTGACTTTTTCTCATAATTAGCAGTTCATATCAAATTCTTATTCATGCAAAGGTTTTGGATATCGCTTGTTCAATAAAAGAGGTAAAATTTGACCAATTTTAAAATAATGTGCCCTTTTGACTCCTGTGTTTTCAGAGATACACTGTATGTCCTCATTTTTAGTCTGGTTCACACAAAACAGCCAGAAGTCATACAGATCCATCATAGACTAAAGATTCTAGGTGCACGAGTTCCAAAAGTGAATTTTACAACATACAGTATATGACAAGCAATGACATTGCATATGATAATAATATTATTATTAACAGTATAGCAAATGATATGACTAAAAGTAATGAGAAGTCTGATGTAAACAAATAGGAGATAGTTTTTTAAAATATAAATAGTGTTCTCAGTAAAATCAAATGTTGAAAGTCTTAAAGATTATAAGCATCTGTCTGAACACAGACATTGACAACGCAGAATTAATATATACCAATAAAATGTATAGGATGTGGGTCAATCACACCAGTTAACTTGTTCTTATTGGAATAACACCTAACATTAATTTTATAGTTGTACATATTAGGAACAATCATATGACTTTGTTCTCATCACAAATAATACAGCCTCAGAAACTTTTCTCTGATTTTTTCTTTAATCCTCTCATTTGGGTAACTGATGGTAGAGTTGCTCTACTTAGTCTATTTTTGCTAATATACTTTAAAAAATCTCTTTCAGATGCAGACTTCAGAACTGGCGAGAGGTGAGGAGACTATTGTTGATGTTTCACCTCTGCTGGACCTGCCAACCCCACCCCTGTTAAGCCCTACCCCTGTCTCGGAGGTGATTCTGGAGGAGCCGCTTGCGGTGAATCTGGAGGATGGAGGAGAAAGTGATTCTGTAGTACCAGCAATGTGTGAGGTACTGTCAGACCTGGCGATTTTAGGCGCCTATCTGGACTGCGAAGTCCAGACCATGGGGCCATCGTCAGTGGCAGTGGCTGATGACGAGGGAGTTTTCAGTGGGGAAGGAGATGTGCCTGGTGTCTCATCAATGCTTCTTCCTCCAAACCATAGACCTTGGGTGTGTATGTTGTTGTGTCTGTTGTGGAATGTGTACATGCATGTATTTATGGCTTTTTGTATGTTTGCCTTTTTCTGTATGCCTGCCATAAAGCATATCATATTATGTTCTGATGTTGTTCATCCATTTATCTGTCTGTCAGTCCATTTGTTGCCAGTCTGGTTTCCACACAATTACTTTAGTTCTCCACCATCTACAGTTACCAAACATTGTGGATCGCTTGCACTTAGGGTAAGGAAGAACTGTTGACTCAGAGTGGACAGCTACACCTGTGTCTGGAAAGATACTGTATGTTGTGCCATGTGATATGAAAAAAGTCTATTGATATTGGGGTCAAAGAGGATAAAGGTCAAGGTCAATAGCTAATGCTTTCTTATTGGTCTATGTCAGGTCGGGCTACGCCTGCTACCGTAAGTAACAGTAGACGGTACTACCTGTGTCTGTTGACCCAGAGTGGACAATGTTATTGCATAGATTAAGGTAAAGGTCCTATACCACTGATATTGTAATTATCCATGTTTCGGAATTATTGCAAAAATTCATGTAAAGGTTGAGGTTTGGGTCAAATAGAAGGCGATGTCTTGTGTGCCAGCATGGGTGCGTATATGTACATGTTATCTATTTGTATTGTATGTTAATCTTTCTTTTCTTCTTTCAGTTTCCATGATGTTTACTTGTATGATTGATGTGTATGCGTGTTTGTGATTGTATTTGTTTATTTGTGTATGACATTTTCCCATTTACATTTATGCATATTTATTTGTTAATCTTTCTTTTGTTCTTTCATTTTTGCGTGATGTTTACTTGTATGATTGATGTGTATGTGTATCATTGATGTGTATGTGTGTTTGTGATTGTATTTGTTTATTTGTGTATTTGTGTATGACATTTTCCCATTTACATTTATGCATATTTATTTGTTAATCTTTCTTTTCTTCTTTCAGTTTGCGTAATGGTAACTTGTATGATTGATGTGTATGATTGATGTGTATGTGTGTTTGTGATTGTATTTGTGTATGACATTTTCCCATTTACATTTATGCATATTTATTTGTTAATCTTTCTTTTCTTCTTTCACTTCTTTCAGTTTGCGTGATATTTACTTGTATGGAAGATGTTTATGTCAATGTGTGTTTGTGATTATATTTGTTTATTTGTGTATGACATTTTCCCATTTACATTGATGCATATTTATTTGTTAATCTTTCTTTTGTTCTTTCATTTTTGCGTGATGTTTACTTGTATGATTGATGTGTGTTTGTGATTGTATTTGTTTATTTGTGTATTTGTGTATGACATTTTCCCATTTACTTTTATGCATATTTATTTGTTAATCTTTCTTTTCTTCTTTCAGTTTGCATGATGTTTACTTGTATGATTGATGTGTATGTGTATGATTGATGTGTATGTGTGTTTGTGATTATATTTGTGTATGACATTTTCCCATTTACATTGATGCATATTTATTTGTTAATCTTCCTTTTCTTCTTTCAGTTTGCGTGATGTTTACTTGTATGATTGATGTGTATATGTATGATTGATGTGTTGATGTGTTTGTGATTGAATTTTTTTTATTTGTGTATGACATTTTCCCATTTACATTTATGCATACTTATTTGTTAATCTTTCTTTTCTTCTTTCAGTTTGCATGATGTTTACTTGTATGATTGATGTGTATGTGTATGATTGATATGTATGTGTGTTTGTGATTGTATTTGTTTATTTGTGTACGACATTTTCCCATTTACATTGATGCATATTTATTTGTTAATCTTTCTTTTGTTCTTTCATTTTTGCATGATGTTTACTTGTTTGATCGATGTGTATGTGTATGATTGATGTGTATCTGTGTTTGTGATTGTATTTGTGTATGACATTTTCCATTTACATTTATGCATATTATTTGTTAATCTTTCTTTTCTTCTTTTAGTTTGCGTGATATTTACTTGTATGATTGATGTGTATGTGTTTGATTGATGTGTATGTGTGTTTGTGATTGTATTTGTTTATTTGTGTATGACATTTTCCCATTTACATTTATGCATATTTATTTGTTAATCTTTCTTTTCTTCTTTCAGTTTGCATGATGTTTACTTCTATGATTGATTTGTATGTGTGTTTGTGATTATATTTGTTTATTTGTGTATGACATTTTCCCATTTACATTGATGCATATTTATTTGTTAATCTTTCTTTTGTTCTTTCATTTGTGCGTGATGTATTACTTGTATGATTGATGTGTATGTGTATGATTTATGTGTATCTCTGTTTGTGATTATATTTGTTTATTTGTGTATTTATTTGTTAATCTTTCTTTTGTTCTTTCAGTTTGCGTGATGTTTACTTGTATGATTGATGTGTATGTGTGTTTGTGATTATATTTGTTTATTTGTGTATGACATTTTCCCATTTACATTGATGCATATTCATTTGTATATTTATATTTATCTGGCAGGCAGGGGATGTTGGAGATGGGTAGGGGGATTGCAGTACCCATTAAACATTTGGCATTTGGGACTGCCTGGGGTGTTCACTTGAGGGTAAATGTAGATACAAAAATTGGGGATTTTGGGTAAAATGGGAAAAAAGGTTAATGATTGGTGGAGGGAATGTTTTTGGGGGAAGAGGGTGGGGTTATAGGTGGGTACTAGGGGATTGCAGTACCCATTAAACATTTGGCATTTGGTTATAGGTGAGTTCTAGGGGATTGCAGTACCCATTAAACATTTGGCATTTGGGACTGCCTGGGGTGTTAATTTTAAGGGGACACAAAAATTGGGGATTTTGGGTAAAATGGGATAAAGGTTACTCCGGGGTGGAGGGAATTTTTTTTTGCGTTGAGTGTGTGTTATAGGCGGGTACTAGGGGATTGCAGTACTCATTAAACATTTGGGACTGCCTGGGGGAATTTATTGTAGGGTTAATGTCGGGACATACAAATTGGGGATTTGTGGTAAAGGTTACTTCTGTGATGTTTACTTATGATTGATGTGTATGTGTGTTTGTGATTGTATTTGTTTATTTGTGTATGACATTTTCCCATTTACATTGATGCATATTTATTTGCATGTTTATATTTATCTGGCAGGCAGGGGGTGGTGTTGTAGATGGGTAGGGGGATTGCGGTACCCATTAAACATTTGGCATTTGGGACTGCCTGGGGTGTTCACTTGAGGGTAAATGTAGATGCAAAAATTGGGGATTTTGGGTAAAATTGGATAAAGGTTAATTCTGGGTGGAGGGAATGTTTTTGGGGGAAGAGGGTGGGGTTATAGGTGGGTTCTAGGGGATTGCAGTACCCATTAAACATTTGGCATTTGGGACTGCCCGGGGTGTTAATTTTAAGGTTAATCTAGGGACATAAAAATTGGGGATTTTGAGTAAAATGGGATAAAGGTTACTCCTGGGTAGAGGGAACATTTTTTGGGGTAGTGTGTGGTGTTATAGGCGGGTACTAGGGGATTGCAGTTCCCATTAAACATTTGGCATTTTGACTGCCTGGTGGCATTAATTGTAGGGTTAATGTAGGGAGATACAAATTGGGGATTTGGGGTAAATTCAGGGTAAAGGTTACTTCTTGGTGTTAGGTAATGTTCTGAAAGGCAGTGGGGTGGGGTGCTTATTTATTTGTATATTTATGTGTATTAGGTACATGGATCTGCTAGATATGGCAATATATTCTGATGTCTGTCCATTTGTTCGTCGATCCGTCTGTCAGTCCATATCATACCAATGTGGTTTACACACAATACCATTACTCCTACATAACATACCTGAACTAAACTTTGCATGGCTTGCACTTGGGGTAAGAAAAAAGTCTATTTATATTGGGGTCAAAGAGGTTAAAGGTCAAGGTAAATAACTAATGCTTTCTTATTGGTCTATGTCAGGTCGGGCTACGCCTGCTACTGTAAGTAACAGTAGATGGTACTACCTGTGACTGTTGACCAAAGTGGACAGCTACACCTGTGAATAGTAGGTCTGTTAGATGTGGCTATATTTATTTGTCATACTCAAAGTGATGGCTATTTCAAATTGGTTAGGACTAGTTAGGGCTATCTCACCAGAGTCAATAAAAGCTGCAACTATACATTCAAAGAGACAATACAAGTTAATGGTGCACCAGTTCAAAATTCAAACTAAGCAAGAGAGATGTCTCTGCACTTTGGCTATTAAATAGAACATGCCATATGCAATTATTATGTTTTGTTATTGAAGCACAGGTTTTAAATATTAACATTTTGGCATGGATCCAGATCTTTTATCAAGGCAAAATTTAACAGGTGTAAAGCATTGGTGACCGGGTCAGTCTGCATGCATATATGAACATGATAGCAGGAATTTCTGATTGTTTTTTACACTGTGCGTCATTTAGATGTGGCAAAAAGGTCATTCCATTTACACTTTCCAACAATGATTAATGGAACTGCCCGGGGTCCTACTTTTAGGGAAATTTTGTAGGGACAACAAAATTGGGGATTTATTATGAGGTGCCTGGAGAATAGGTCATTGAATGGGTACAGCAGGAAGGGGGTGGGTACAGTGGGGGTAAGGGTTACTTGTGGGTGGAGGTAACATTCTGGGAGGCAGGGGGATGGGGTGGGATATAGGTAGGGGCCTGCAGTACCCATTAAATATTTATATTTACAGTAAGGAAATCCGGACTTGGGTAGAGACAAGGCACAGCTTACAAGTAAATTAGGAAAACACTGGATGTTAATGTTGTATTTTGTTTGATTCATGATTTTGCGTTTATATTTGCAGACAACTCTAGTGCATGATTTGGTCTCTTTCTGACCATTTGCACTTAGGTTTGCGAATAGTGACGACTACTTTTCTATCTTAGTTAAAGCTTTAGAGTAGGTGTGTTAGGTTTAGATACCAGTGTGTTAGTGTTAGGTTTAGAATGATTTGGTTTTATATAGAGCTGTGCCTCATTTGGCATAAAGTTTCCGGTACATATAGGATTAAAATTTATGGATGGGTCCTTCTTCCAGGAAAGTTTTATATGGGGGGAGTGGGGCAGGGTTCAGAAGGCACCTCATTTGGAAGGACTAACTGAAAAGGTGTGATTCAACAGGTGATATTGCAATTATTCAAGTCAAGGTCATGTAGGATTCACATTTATGGTCTGGTTCTGCTTCCATGTGCCTGTTGATACCAGCTAGCCACTTGGTCTTCAAATACCTTTATTTGCACATCGATGTGTGCTGTAATTTGATTGGCTAGATTCCTGTGTCATGGAAAGATACTGTATGTTGTGCCATGTGATATGCTGCAATTGAGTGGTCTTGCAGATGCAATTTTCTACTAACCAGAGAATATAATTGCAGTTCATTTTCATTCTTTGGCTTTCTCTATGATCCACATCATGATTTCTTTCAGTGCATGTGACTGATTCCGGTATTGTGGTATTAAGTCTTTCAAATATCTATAAACAGTGTTTGGCCTTTTTTGTTTAATATATTATTTCATAACATAAAAATCCTGTGCATATTTTGATTCTGCTTTAAATTAAAGATGGCATGAAGTTTCAGACTTAGATAGGCCATGCAAGAGACTCTCTAGATATAACTGGTGTGTTTTTGGTGAATAATGAAATGTACACACTAGGGTTTCAAGACTCTGGATTGTAGTTACCATCACAATGATATTCATCCCCTGAAATTACTAAAAAGGTGTGATTCAACAGTTGGTCATGGAATCTATACCTTTTTGATAATGTTATTGCATAGATTAAGGTCAAGGTCCTATACCACTGATATTGTAATCATCCATGTTTCGGAATTGCAAAAATTCATGTCAAGGTTGAGGTCTGGGTCATATAGAAGGTGATGTTGTAATCATCCATTTTGTCCACATTATTATTTGTTTGTCTTGTGTGCCAGCAGGGGTATGTATATGTACATGTTATCTTTTGTATTTGTATTTTATGCTAACTTTTTTTTTCTTCTTTCAGTGTCTGTGACGTTTACTGGCATGATTGATGTGTATGTGTGTTGTGATTAACATATTTCAGTGTATTTACTGGTACAACTGATGTGACATAACTTTGTTAACATTTGCATTCAATGTTATTTATTTGTATATTTTGTATATAGTAGGTCTGCTAGATATGGCAATATTTGTTTGGCATACTCAAGGTGATTGCTATTCCAAATTGATTTGGGCTATTTAGTGTGATCATAACAAGAGTCAACAAAAAGCTGTAACTATACATACATTCTGTTATATCTATTTGAAAGGCTGCACCAGTTGAAAATTCAAATTAAAGAAGAGCGATGACTCTGCACTTTGGCTCTTAAATAAAACATGCCATATGAAATGATTAGGTTTATTATTCAAGCACAGATTTTAAATGTTAACATTTTGGCATGGTTCCAGATCTTTTCAAAAGGCAAAATTTAACAAGTCTTAGTCTTAGAGTCAGGTGCATTACATTGGTTTTTATTTATTTACCAATATGGCATGTGTGTTTGTATATCTATTTGTCTAATATAGTGCATGATATTTCTTAACATTTGCATTCATGACTGTTTCTGGGGATATTTGGTATATTTACATGTATGCATAGGTACATGTGTCTGCTGGTTATAGTTCTGTTATTAATCTTCCTGATTGATTGATATATTAAGAAGAAGAATGTAAATATTTATTTTAAACAATAACTTGTTGTGTAGCTTGAGAATACATTTGTTGGATTTAGAGCACTGTTGTTGTACTGAATTTATTGTATGTTCATGTTATTTGCATTTCATTTCAACACACATTTATTGTATGTTCATTTTCTTCACATTTCATTTCAATACACATTTATTATTACTTGGGCTTTTGTGTTTGATAATACCATTCCACTGCTGCCACTGCACAGTGACAGTGATAGTAGTGTAGGAAGTTATTAAGTTCTTCCCGATTGAGAAGATGGTATTATAAGTAGAACCTGTGGCCTTGCAATTTGTTCCCTGTTATTCTTCTTTGTCCTACCTATGCACCTTCTCTATATCTTCCTGTCTTCCTTTTCCTATGATTAAGAGAGTGGTTAGCAGTATAGTAGCAGAGCAGAACTCACTTGGGTCATTTATACTTTTCTCCTAAAGTCTTCCTATCATGTATTTATTTTCCAAACCTTTTTCCTTAAATCTGCCGATGTTTAGCTCTACTGGTCATAGACCAGAAGAGCTTATGGGATAGTCTGTTGTCTATCGTCCTTCATCCATCTGTCCATTAGCACAAGTTTGTCATTGCTACTCCTCCTAAACTACTTGGAGGATTGCCATGAAACTTTACGTACACATTCATCCCATGGTCTAGTTGGTCCTAAATGAAAAATGATGCTGATGTAGCCACCATAGTAGCCATCTTTAAAATCTTGCTTTCCCAACTCCTCCTGAATGGATGGTCATATTAACATGGGGGTTTTCACTAAAAGACTTAATGTAATGTCTAATTGGTCCTAAATAAAAATGGGCTCGATCTGATATCCAATTTGGCCATCACAGTGCCCATCTTGAAAATATTATCACTACTTCCCCTGAATAAAATGTAATATTGCCATGGGGTTTTCACCAGAATACTTGTCAAGTTGGTACTAAATGAAAATGGTGTTAATCTGCTGTCCAATATTGCTGCCACAGTAGCCATCTTTAAAATCTTGTTATTGCTAATTTTCATGAATGAAAAGTGATATTGCCATGGGGTTTTCACCAGATGACTTCTTATTATGCACAGTTGGTCCAAAATGAAAATTCTGTTGATCTGATGTTGAATATGGCCACCACAGTGGCCATTTTGAAAATATTGTTATCACTAGTCCTCCGGAATGGATGGTTGTATCAACATTGGGTTTTTACTAAACAACTTCTATTGATGTCTTGTTGGTCCTAATGGTGCTGTTCAGACATTTAATATGCCTGCCACATTGGCCATCTTGAAAATCTTGTAATCACTATTTCTCCTGAGTGAATGGTCATGTCAGCATGGGGTTTTCATTGAGAGACTTCTTATGATGTCTGGTTGGTCATAATCGAAAATGGTGCTGATTCAACTTCTAATAGGACTGCAACAATGGCTATTTTCAAGATCTTAATATCACTACTTTTCCTAGATGGCTGGTCATATCGACTTTGTACTTGCACCAAAATACTTCTTATGATGTCTACTTGGTACTAAATAGAAATGGTGCCAATCTAATGTCAAATGTGGCCACCATGATCAACATGGGGTTTCCACTAGAAACCTTCTTTAGATGCATTGTTAATCCTAAAATAAAAATAATGCCAAGTTGACCTCCAATATGTCCTCCTCCACAGTTAATTTGAAAATCTTGTTATCACTGAAGAATATCAAAGATGGTTTCAACACTTTGTAATTAAAAGGAAGAAATGGTCTTGTCATGAATTCCAGGAAACTCTTTTCAGCCAGTAGAGCATCATTGTGGAGTGAGCTTCACATTCAGATTAGCACTGGTGTGATGACAAACCACTTGAAACATACACTGTTACATTTCCAACCACACAGTCTCATCATGTGAAACCTATGAACCAATTTTTAATATAGGATTTCCCATCTTGACGCTATAAACCCAGAAGATGGCGGACAAATGTTCAATTCACATCGATGACAAAGTGCCATTCCCATGTTAAATTCCCATTTGGGTCTATATCGCCTCACTATATTACTAGCGACTACTAACGTTAAACCTGTAGACATTTTTAACATTACATTTCCTATCTTGTACTAATATATTTTAACATTTCATTTTCCGTCTTGACCCTATATCGACCCATCATTTTAAACCTTGGATATTTTTAACATGAGCTTTCCCATCTTGTCCCCATAGTGACCCACACATGTTAGACCTATCAAAAAATCTGTTTTCCACCATCTACTGCTACCATACTTTGTGAATAGCTTGTATTTGGGGAAAGGCAAAAACTTATTGATTTCAGGCTCAAAAGGTCAAAGATCAAGGTCACATGGACTGAAAGACAGAAAGCTGTTTCCACATGATCAGTTGACTTGACGCATACCAGATACCTTAACCGAACTTTGCAAATGGCTTGTGTTTCAGATAAGAAAGACACCTGTTGATTTGGGGGCTTAAATGGTTGGTCATGGTCATAGTGACTTTAAGAAGAAAAATGGGTTAAGACAATATCTTTACTTCTTTATCACCTACTTTGACAAACTTTCTGGATGGCTTGCATTTTAGACAAGAAACACCTATTCATTTTGGGGTCAAAATGTCAAGGTCAAGGTCACATGGGCTGAAAGAAGGAAAAATACTTTCCTCAAAACTACTAATGTTCTGTGCCACATGCTTTGACTAAACTTTGTAGATGGCTTCCTTGTTGAGACCGTTACTGACTTTGATTTTAAAAGGTCAAAGGTCAGCACCAAATGGACTCCCAGAAGGAAAATGGTTTCTGCAAAATAACTTAAGCCCTATGCCACAAACTGTGATGAAACTTTGTGGATGGCTTGCATTGAGACAAGAAAGGTATCTATTCATTTTGGCTTCAGTAGGTCAGTTAAGTTATACATGTAATACGTTAGGACTACTTCTATCCAAACATATTACATGTATGTATAACTTACAGTTAACAGTCATGAATAGTGAGGGGGAGGAAATTTGATGATGGAGTTAGACAATTTAAGCACCTATTTTAAAACAAAATTAAAAAGGTGGTATCAGTTGCTGCATAAGTTATTTGATTTTGAAGGTGTTGTCAGTTGCTACATAAGTTATTTGATTTTGAAGGTGTTGTCAGTTGCTAGATAAACTATCTGATGTTAAAGGTAAAATAATTTGCTACATACACTCTTGCATATTGAAGATAGTATCAGTTGCTTCATACCATATCTGATACTGAAGATAGTATCAGATACTATTCAAGTTATCTGATATTGAAGGTGGTATCAGCTGCTTACATAAGCTATCTGACATTAAAGATCAGATAAGTTGCTACATACACTCTTGCATATTGACAATAGTATCAGTTGCTTCATAACATATCTGACGTTGAAGATAGTATTAGTTGCTACTAAAGTTATCTGATATTGAATGTGGTATCAGCTGCTACATAAGCTATCTGACATTAAAGATCAGATAAATTGCTACATAAACTCTTGCATATTGATGATAGTGTCAGTTGCTTCATAGCATATCTGATGTTGAAGATAGTATCAGTTGCTACATAAACTGTCTGATATTGAATGTGGTATCAGTTGCTACTTAAGCTATCAGATATTGAAGCTGGTATCAGTTGCTAAATAAGTTATCTGATGTTAAAGAAAACATAGGCATATCTGATGTTGAAGGTCAAATAATTTGCTACATAAACTCTTGCATATTGAAGATAGTATCAGTTGCTACATAACATATCTGATGTTGAGGGTGGTATCAGTTGCTATTGCTACATAACATATCTGATGTTGAAAGTGGTATCAGTTGTTATCATAAGTTATCTGATATTGAAGGTGGTATCAGTTGCTACATACGCATACATCATACATTAAAGGTCGGATAATTTTCTACATTAACTCTTGCATATTGAAGATAGTATTAGTCACTACATAACATATCTGATGTTGAATGTGGTATCAGTTGCTACATAACATATCTGATGTTGAATGTGGTATCAGTTGCTACTTAACATATCTGATGTTGAATGTGGTATCAGTTGCTACATAACATATCTGATGTTGAAGGTGGTATCAGTTGCTACATAAGTTATCTGATATTGAAGGTGGTATCAGTTGCTACATAAGCTATCTGATGTTGAAGGTGGTATCAGTTGCTACATAAGTTATCTGATGTTGAAGGTGGTATCAGTTGCTACATAAGTTATCTGATTTTGAAGGTGGTATAAATTGCTACATAAGTTATCTGATGTTGAAGGTGGTATCAGATACCATATAGACTACTTGATGTTGAAAGTCATATCAAGAGGGACTAAGGAAAGTCAGAGGGATAAGTCCAAGATGTGTGAAATATATTTTTGTGGATTTATGTGGTCTTTTCTGTATGAAAAGTATTCGGATCAACGGTCGCATAGGAAATAGCAAACCAAGGTGTTTACAAAGATGACCCGGTGAAATCAGAATACAATACTGCACACAAGTATGATAATTGCTTTGAGTAGGTGTACCAATTATGTAACTTTCAGGCCAATATGTATATGGAGCAAATAGTAAATGGATTTATGTGATAATCAAATGATGACAGTCTTGGCATAAAAAGTGAGGTGATCCTAATTTATTCACTATTTACTCATTTACCATGATCTATTATACAAGTAAATGAAAGATGCCATTTTCTGGATGTTAATTATATGAGTAACTTATGCCTTAAGTTTTGTATGAAGCTATGATGTGATATGACGTGTACTGGCAAAGATATAAAACAGGTTCGAAGCAATAATGTAACGTGACAATTACTCCTCTTACATTTTGTTCTTGAAACCAATCGTTTCTGATGGGTATTTATGTATCCTAAAAAAAATATTTTCACAGGAGAGACACTAAATCATATAATTAAACCAATCTGGAAAAGTGGAAAAGCCTTACCTTACACTAATATATATGTAAGCCCCAAGGTGTTAGTTATCGAAATGCATCATGTTGATCGCAGTGACAGATGCCATCCTTACAATGGGCAAAATGGGGATTGTAGTGCAAAGCACTGAAATTATTCTTATAGTTCAGTAATTATAAAAAATAATAATAAGAGCGTTTTGTGGAACACTATGTTTCACCTTTTTTTTGGAGTTTAGGATTGCACAAAACCTTTAACATTCTGTTGACGCTGATCGTGATGACATCCACATCGCTATATCTAGCACTTTTCTTCAATACTACTACTACTTAATATTATTATTATTATAGCAGCACCATGTTAAACATTTTTATACATTTTAGTTTCGAACAAGATTGTAACACATTTTGTTTCAAAGTATATGTATTGGAAGTAGTTCATAAATGGTATTACGCATATTTACTTCCATATTTAGACTGAAAAATATTAAATGGTATTACGCATATTTACTAACATATTTAGACTGAAAAATATTAAATGGTATTACGCATATTTACTTCCATATTTAGACACAGTATTTGTCTCCAACTTCAAGCTGAAGAATCTTTCTAAATACGTGCCTGATATCGATATTTGAAAACCTTCAACTTAGATTGAAAGGAAAGTGATCTTAACTTCTTTTTTATTCATCTCTTTATCTTTCTATATCCCTTTTTCTCTGCATCACATACAAACTGAGCTATTCTATACTTTTTATGAACTTGCTAACTAATACAGTCCTGCGGGAGAATACCGACATCAATACAAAAGGTTTGAATCTTGTGAAATAACACAAAAGAAATAAGTTCTATGAAAGCAGCAACAAGATCGACGACCACTACATAGACTGCAATGGAAAATAAAGGAAAAAGAAGTAATAACACCACCACACAATAATAGTGAGCAAAATATCTTTTCTTACTGACAAAGCCAAGGAGAATGAGTGTAATTGTGACTTGTATTTTACTGTCATTGACTCCAAACCTACTTACCTTTTCTAGCCCATTGCTCTCATTTATCATGGCTGACTTACATGTGTATCTATTTTTGCCATTGAGACAGTTGTGATTAGAGATATTGCACACTCTTACGACGTTATATATATATGGTCATGATTTGATACATTGCTACTTTTGTTGGAAGTCACACAATTCGCTCACTATGAAACAAATGGTCTTCTTGGAGACAAATATTTGTTTCTATTTATGTAAAATACCACCATTTGTACTAAGCTGGCATCGACTTAAAATAAAGGTTAGGAAATACATAGAATGTTATGTCTCATTGTCTGATAAGGACCATCATTTACAAATATTAACGCAACATACTGATACAATGTTCTTGGAACGATAATTAGCTTTCCTCAAGCATCATGCCTCTTGAATTTCCATGCAAAAGAATGAGAAATATCGAGCTTAATGATAAGCGTGTAATGTTGGATCACTGTGACCCACTTTAATATCAATAACTGTATATTTCAAGATATATCTTCCAATCACGTATATATGCTTGCTTCAGAGAAATAGAGCTGAATACCAAGACTTATTGGGATCATCTTGGCATTACAACACTTTTCTCAAGATAAATGCAGTCATCAAATTGTGTGAGTGTATAGCTTAGGTCAATATTGATGGTGGTGACAACAAAGTCAAATGAAAAAGATCGTGCATGTTTTTACGACTGCTCAATTATTCAAAATTCTCCAATATTTATCGAAAAGGATTAACCGTTGTGGCATGAAAATTGATTTTCCAATTACAATATTTCCGTTCTTGTCTAGTCCTGGGCTTTCTAAATGATTCAGAAATACATTATTATTATTATTATTATTATTATTATTATTATTATTATATTTTGCCAATTAAGGGAAAATCAGATTCCTGTGAAAATAATCAATACAGTATTTCAGGTTCCTTCTTGTCTTCGGATGATGTTTTCTAATGCGAAGAAGAATCTAGGCAATTGTTAGTACCAAATAGTGCGTGTCTATAAGATACTCTCTCACCTTTTATCAAATACTGGAATGACATATAATTTTACACATAATTTCAAAGTAGACCGGAATTGATATGGCTCATATTTTGAAGTAAATAACAGCGAATCACTGCTTTATGACGAATATAGTATAGTGCAAGTTGAATATATAGAGGATATTTGCTTGTATCGAGTAAATAACATATTTCATTGAGTAGGTGAAAATAGTATTCATGAGATGAAATATATCTGTTATTCACTTGATCCAAGAAAATTTCCTTTTTATCTAATGCTCAAACGTGTTGGCTAGCTAAAGTGTATAGCATATTGAAGTAGCAGATTTTTTACGGTAATGTCAGTTGTTTACTGTTTCTGTTCTGCTGTGTTTTGTGTACATTCCTACAGAAAATATCAGTAGTAACATAGTTCTCTATTCTAATTCAAGGTAATAAAGAAAAAAAACAAAAAACAAAAAAAAAACAAAGAAATTAGGATCATACTGGGATTCGAATATGGTTTTCTTGCGTTTTAGGAAGAGATTTTGCAACACATTTTATTCATAATTTTTTCCGTTGTTGGTATATATTTTTAGATGTCATGTGTCATTTTTATACACTAATGATATTTCAATTTAATGTTTGTATGTAAATAACATCAAACTCAATTTTCTGATTTATCTTCTAATTATCAGTTATAACTGATCTTACAAGATTGTTCATTTCAAATCCAATTTACAAAGGAGTTAAATAATTTATTTTAAAGATTAAAATGTTTCAACATGTGTCATACATTTTGTTGGGAATGTATGAAATATAAGGTTAAATTTATCATATGAAGAAAAGAAACAATTTCACTAAATAAGACCGAAATACAAAATTTAGAAATGACCCTTAAGCGTATACAGCTGCTTTCTAGATTACATCTTTGCTTTCCATGAATTGGCAACGTCATGAGATGTTCTACTTGGTTTAATATCAACAATATATTTTATAAAGATCATTTAAAGTAGAAAATTTAGTTATCATTGTGGTATTATTAGTCTTTAAAAGTCAATGTTTCTTGTTTGTACTAAATTACCACAAATAAATGGTCTGACTACTGTTTACATTTATATTATATGATCAGTATATATTGTTATGATGATTGTGCAAGTTACCAAACTCAGCATGAAAGACAAGCCATACACCGCAGTAAATCGCAGACTCTTAAGGCATCTGCTGCAGTTATAAAATATCAGTAAAGACGTGTTGGGCAAAAAGAGCATTTTTTGCAACTTGGAACATAGATATTACATTAGCAACATCAACCAAATTTAGCAAATTTGATAGTAGATTAACTAGAAGAATGGAATAAGTGCCTCATAAATACATCTTTGATTTTATCTTTTAAGAAAGCTTTGAGGATGAATACATGTACAGTGAAGGCCACTAAGATAATCGTTTCTTACACATAATATACAGAGACTTCTTCATGGTTGAAGAGTCCTTTGTGCTGATTCGTATCAAATTCAACTTTCACCATCTCCTTTTTGCTCATGTGGTGGAAATTAAACAGTTAAACTCTTCTTTTATCATTGTCATATTAATTACGGTATATACTTGCGTATAAGTCTAGTCCAACTGTAAACAACATAGACCCTAATCTGCCGTCTCATTATGTGTCGGCAGATCAGGGCCTATATTGTTGTTCTACTGATTACTCCTAACAAACTGCATAGACCCAGATCTGCCGGTGCATTATACGATGGCAGACCAGGGTCTGTGCAGCTTGCAGTTGGAGTCGACTTGTAAGTGAGTATAGATGGTATCTCAAAGGCAAGACCTTAGAAATCTTTTAACTTTTGTTCCATGTATTATCATTCAGCCTCTTTTTATGGGGTAATGATAATCTCAAAGACAAAAACATTATTTTGGCATGTTCAGAGGTACATACAAAATATTAAATATTTGAACACTGATCAAATTTTGCTGTATTTATTTAATTTTAGGTTACTATACACAGCTTTTTATTTGTATGTCATGTAGGGAGTGGACGATATAAGTGGAGAGAACATATGCCCAGTCATTGGGTATTATTTGGCAATAAAATATGTTTAAAGAAAAGTAGGAGAATATTTCCGGAGAAACATAATTATATTTTCAGAAATTATATACTCGTTTCACCATGTTGACCCATTTGGTATTGAGTTTCGTTTAAATTACACAGCCATTCCTATTGTGTATATTTTACCAAAAATATCGTTAGATGAGAATATATCTTTTAAGAGAAACAACCGGAACTGTTAACAATATCGCAAATAATAGAAAGCTATTGATCAGACAGATTTACGGTTGAATTTTTATATTATTGTTTGATTATATTAGCTATTATTGTCAAATAAATATTTGTGTCTTACATACCTAGGGAATTGTCATCCATAAAAAGTGTCATTAACTAAATGCCTAAAGGGTAGAAAAACAAAAGCAATGATAGAAAAAATGTTGACAAATCTACCTTCCAAATGTTATTAATTCCAGGTAAATTCCTGTGAACATAGAATATCCCAAAAGATCTTAAAATGTTTTCGATAATTCCAACGGAGTTAAATAATGTTCAAATCTTTAAATAATAGTACATAATCCCAAAAGTGCTAATTAGAAATAAAAATTCACAAGTTGACTATCACAAACAATAAACAAATTCATCTATGACTTTTATGAGCTGAAGTAATTGTAAGAATGCCCCACACAGAGATTAAATCTAGTTTTATAGCATCCATACTGCGTAGAACAAATAAAAAACCTAATCTGCGATCTAAAACAATTCAATCTACTGGATTTCAAATAAACAAACTCAAATTGCGATAATAATTCTTATTTCAAATCAACACGTTGTTTACTCTAAACTGAATCGTGGGAACCAGGTCAGGACTAATACCTTTACCACGCACTATGACTCGCACTCTACCCACGTGATCTCCATGTTGTGTTAATTTGACCGACATAATTATTGATTTCCTTGGACAGAAGCAATGACTCATGTTGACATTCCGTTTACTTTACAAATAATAGTGTTGGCTATTGAAAAAAAAATATAAATTATAATACAAAGCTCATAAACCAAATGAAAACTATATTATAATTTAAATGATAATACATAATTCCGTAACACCTTCCTCCTTAAAAGAAAGAAAGTTTTATACAATAAAACTTTCTTTTGGCAAATACTTCAGACATATATGTAATTGATTGCATAAAAATAATGAATGATACAGTCATGTACACAAAACAATACAAACTGTAGTGCTATGCACGTGAAAGTGCATCAGCAATCAAATTTTCCTTTCCCTTGGTGTGCCTGACTTCGCTGTTATAAGGTTGTAACATCAGACTCCATCGTAACTTTTGATTCTTATTCTTCATCTTATTAATGAAAGTGATGGGGTTGTGGTTACTGAAGACAACAATTGGAGAAGGAGCTGCACTAATATACATCTCAAAGTGGGTAGCGCGAAATACCCAAAACTACCCAAAACTAGCCCAAAACTACCCAAAACTAGTAAAATATAGCCCTAAATACTGTGATGTTACCTAAATCTAGATGGCTAGATCATACGAAAGAAGAACACTATATCGGTGCTGTGAAACTTGTATAATCGTAATGCATGTCGACAGTATTTTAATAATTTTGAGCATTTTTTTTTCTGGCGCTGAGGGTACTTGGGTAGAACTGCCGACCCTCTGTATGCTACAGGCAAGGTTTCTCAATTACATGTCAATTACGACTACTTTCCCGCAGGCAGAATTTCAACCCTGTACATGACGTACAAAAATAGGAGTATAATTAGCAGGAAAAACAATCAGTACCCTGTCTTCCTGTGACCTCTTTGCCTTCATTGGGACGGTAAACAAAGCACCTACCATACTTTATTTTCATACATAAGAAGGAAACTCGATTCAGATAATTTTACATTCGGCTATGAGCAACGCGCTTACAAACAAGTTTCCAAATGCAGTCTTTTTACTGTGTAGGAAGCATTTAAAAGACAATATCATATATTTTCTTCAAAAACTAGGTTCCAGTCAGGAAGATCGAGAAAAAATTATAAACATTATCTTCAGTGAAAACAAAGATGGCCTATTTTTCAGTCTAGATGCGCTTGAGTTTTCGAACCGGGAGGACGATCTCTCGTTATATTTCAACAAATATCCAAGGTTCAGAATGTACTAGGATAAGTATTTGTCTGCAAAAATTAAGCAAAATGTCTTCAATCCATTGAAAAACCAAATCATTTCTAAACTTTGGACTAACAACAATGCCGAATCTCTGAATAACCGACTGAAGCAAGCGACTGAATGGAAACAACTTAGACTTCCGGAACCTATGGACAGATTATCCACCGTTTCGAACACTCAAATCATAGACTTGAGACGATCTCTGTATGGGAGGGGGAACTATAAATTATTTGGGAAATCTGTGTCATTCTTGATGAATGAAAACACTAGGCACAAAGAGACTGCTGACCAGAAAAAAACTTATTTTCAAAAAATTTCTTAACGCCCAGCTCCATACAGAAATTACAAATGTAAATTTTGTTCTATCAACAAATGGAGCATACAAGTTGAAGAAACCGAAAGATTCTGCTGGTCGAAAACCAGGCAACGCAAACGGCCGAAAGCTGAAAGGGCAACCAATAGTCAACATCGATGACTAATACAGGTTTTGTTAAGAACGTGCCTACCTGTGAAATTATGCGCTAGATATGTGTTACATATGTTCATACATAAAAATAAAAATAAAAAATAAATTGCATTTGCATGTTGTCTACTACTGTATTGTAGTTGAATTTGCTGTTGTTTTGTCTTTTATCTATTGTCTTGTCTTTTAAACGGCTGTAATCGCGGACTTTGTGCATGCTTTTAAGCAATAAAATAGTCATATTCCCAATTGAAATTATTAAGTGTACTCCTTTCTGTGATGTGTTACATATGTTCATACATAAATTTTTATTTAAAAAAATCTGCATTTGCATGTTGTCTACTACTGTGTTGTAGTTTAATCTGCTGTAGTACTGTCTTTTATCTACTGTTGTATTGTCTTTTAATCTGCTGTTGTATTGTCTTTAATCTAATGTTACATTGTCTTTTAATCTGTTTTTACCATTGACACTGTAATGTAAAAATGTACTATCTGTCTGTTCAATTATGAAATACTATTGTTATGTCGGTAAAATAACTCGTACAGAGCTAGTGTTATATGTATTTTAATCAGACCACCAACGTTAAATAAAATGTCTTGTATCTTGTATCTAAATAAATAATATTTGAACTTTCTCGGGCTTTTCCAATTTTATATACCGGTACTATCATATATCTAGAGGGCGAAACGCCCAGGACGGCAGGATTTTTTACATGTTACAACAGTGTGGTTAGACAAACATACGTCACAAACCTTGCAAAAAAATAGATTTTCATTTCCGTTGAAACTTGCCTATTTTACAACAATAAATAAAGTATACATCTTCCAGTCTATATCCAGATCTTACAATATCTTAAATTATAGCAGCTGTATAGACAAGGTTTTCTAATTATTTCCCGTTGTACTGATATCGCTCGCTAGGTGAGTAGCAGTAGTGTCCGCCATATCACTAATGAAATAGATTGTAAACAAAGCGAATCGGAGCGTCAAAATACCCATAAATGATTCTGCTGACTGCACACATTTTATAAGAGAACATTTACATTCCAGATTTGTAGGATATAAAGTCACAAACCACGTGATTCAAAGTGAAGTGGCAACAAAATGTAGTTTTTTTTTTGCGGGGGGGGGGGGTAAAACTAATTTTAATTATGTAATGCTTACCTGTCACTATTTTTAAGCTTTACTTTTCATCCGCAGAAAATATAATTACTTTTATGAGCAAATATCCCTACCAAAGAGCAATATAACTGTTTTAATTGCAGAAAATTCATGGCAACACGGTCAATTTTAGTAACAACACTAGTCCAAAGGTCAAAGTCAATCGAAGATACTGAGTCAAAAGCTTCAAGATCGCCTGTAAGAGCATTTTTCGGGAAGACAGCTTTGTGCCATATTCTCATTCAATGGAAATGATAAACGTTTCGTGGCAAATAAAAGATTACCGCAGTTATTGCCACCTGGGAATTGTATTCTCGTTCCAAAATTAGAGATTAGTATCTCATAATTAGGTATGTAATGTTGTTTAATTACGGCTTAGCTATCTCATAATTACGAACTAGAACAACTCCAATGGATCGCCATTGCAAATCCCCACGCTTTTTACTACATATTCCAAAGCCCCCTCCCCCCTTCTTGGCTCACACCCTGTGGGTCATTGTCTAATTGTCTGGTGTTAGGGTGAGTATAGAAGGGGGAGGGGGTTTGGAATATGTATTAAATCCGATATATATGTGATGGGTCTTCCTACTGTTTGACTGCATATATGGAGTTTGGTCAGAAAATATTTGTCAATGTAATTTGTAATTTTGTACCTTTTACCTTTGCCCCCCTGCCAAAGACCCCAGGATCCGAAACCACAGGGGCAACATAGCTACAAAGTTTTGTGAAATTCCACCTTAGGAGAAGATGTGGTAATTGACAGATGAATATACGGACGGACAGGCAAACGTAGAGTATCACAGTATCCCTGACGCTTTGTTTAAAGCGTGCGGATAATAAGCTACCTTTCTAGATTACAAAAAAATTATTTACATGTTACTGCTTATATTTCTAGTCCTTGATATATATTCCCTGAAATGCAGCACAAAATTAGATAGATTTTTACTGCATTACATTTCGTGGATTGGGCAGCTGCGTTTACCGTTTTAGTGTTCACAGCAACGACGGCTTTTGAATTTTGTCATTAAATGTTTCCATAATGGTACGACCTAGGCCATAATTAGTTTCTGCGGTCATCAATACACGCAGTAAAATACCGGCCTTAATAATTGGCCGGGTGAAGAAGTACAAATGCTTTTTTTTTCCCTATTTGTTAATTAAAGTACCGGTACCTGGCCATTTCATTCCAAAGGTTAGGTAATTATTCAGTTCCATCAAAATATAGCAGCCACTTTGCACGGTTTTCATTCAGATCCCCATTTAAAATATCCCCCAACCATCATCACACACAGATTTTGTTTTTTATTATATATATATATATATATATATATATATATATATATATATATATATATATATATATATGCGGTACCGTAATAGTATCGGTCTAAGAGAAGC
Organism: Margaritifera margaritifera; assembly: GCA_029931535.1. Lineage (NCBI taxonomy): Eukaryota > Metazoa > Mollusca > Bivalvia > Unionida > Margaritiferidae > Margaritifera > Margaritifera margaritifera. The sequence continues at coordinate 3,769,898 of JAQPZY010001525.1, read as the reverse complement.
CGAGACTTCATCAAGAAGCAGCAAATAAGTCATCATCTTCATAATAAATATGAAACATACGCAGAAGTTGTCATGAAACTGGCACATATATATCAACAAAATGACAACATAATTTGTTACATTTGGAATACAATCATACAATGCTTTCCATCAAACAGTGGAAAAGTACGAGGACTTTCCGATTGTCTATATGTTTGCGGGGTGAATTTATACAATTCTCTCCGCGTTGATTGAAAAAAAAATGGAATTTTGAAGTTTGTATATGGATAAGTGGCCATAAACGTGATATTAAAATATTTCAGACTGCATATAATATAGACCATTTAAGGTAAATATCACGTCGTCGGTAGTCTGAACTTTATATAACTGCACCGTATCTGTGGGCAGAACGCTAATAAATTTCATCCTTGTGGGAAGAATGCTATGTATAACATTTCGTATTCTGTATTCAAAGTTAAAATCTGCCCACAATATTTATGAAGCTGCCCGCTAAGTAAAATATGAATATGGTTAATAAATAAGTATACATACTGAATTTGAACATATATATAGTTATTATATGAGTAAATAAACATATATATATATATATATATATATATATCTTTTGATTTGAAATTGAAATTAGATGACTGCCTTCCCGTAACCCCAAATTCGGGATGAAATCCCGCAACCCACGTAAAACTAGTATATATATATATATATATATATATATATATATATATATATATATATATATATATATATATATATCAGAAATTGTATTTTTATGAGTTGTTTTAAATATAAGTCTTTTATATTATGCCATGCAGTGAATTACTGGATTTTCCGAGTGAAATAAGTGTGACATTGATATCCTTATGACTAAGAAATTTCATGTTTTTGTAAGACGCTTGTGTGTTGTAAACGTAAAGATGGCCGTCTCGGATCCAGACAAACCGGGTTTGAAATCCAGCAATAGGCAAATATTTTTGTTTCCATTTTGTTTTTATCTGCTGTTTTACCTTGAATTGGGAAGGAGCATGATGTAACTACTGATATTTTATGCGCAAATATATACAAAACAGAGCAGAACATAAACGGTAAACCGCTGACATTATCGCACGGGATACAGTAATAAATCGGCTACTTCAGTGTGTTATACAAATTGCTAACCATTACGCTTGAGCATAAAAAAAAGAATGTTTGCTTGCTCCGAGTGAATAACGGATATATTTCATCTCGTGGGTGAAAAACTCGTGACAATACAATGAAATATATCCGTTATTCACTCGTTTCAAGGAAATATCCTCTATATATTCCAATTTATTGTATATTTGAATATATGCCAGTACTTTACAAGATATGAGGGCTACTTTTAGCCTATGAATTTAATTATATAACTTGAAATAGTTTGAAAATGAGATTTACATTCTTATCTGAAACTGCTGTGATGCTTATAGTAATATTTGACACAATTCTTGCGTTCTGAAGGGCTAAAGGAAAACGAACATATAGACATTTTTGCATTAAGTTTTACGAAAATTACACGGAAGTAGGAGAGCTAACACCACAACAATTTTTCCTTTGGCGATATGAAATAAAGTAGGTAGGTATAGTCAAAGGTACATAAACAAAATATAAACGTCCATCTTTGTTCTTCCCGGGGAAAGAAATGTTGGACTTACTATGCATAGAGTAGATTTCTATTTGAACGGATTTCAACTGCTGTAACCGTGTTATCAGTCTATTGTAAGTTGATACTCAAAGAAAACATCAATAAAACATTTTATTATCGGGGTAAACTGAATTCATTATGTTGGGTAATTACTGTGGGGATAAACTATAATCAGTTCAATCGATCGCTCTAAAACCAAACATTACTTCTACGGGTTGTAACTTAGAGGAAAACACCATACTGACATGTATGATTTGTATGTAAGACAGTCAAAATATATCTGAAAGACCGTTTATCATTGCAAGACACTCTTTGCAATAAACAACTAGATTGCAAGATAAGGGTATGGGGTTCATAATGCTTTAATTTGTTTCGGTTTCTATTTTCCATTTTGCTTATTATGTTCACACAGTGTCAAATTTAAAGTACGCTGTTCACACTTGTACCTATAGAAGACTCTCAGTATTATTTACTGAAGAAAACAAACTTGACCCAAAATGTCACCACATCATTAAAAACGAAAGAATTTGAATTTCATTGTAACTAAAGTAATTAAAGGTTACAGCTATTGAAAATTGTAACATGCTCCAAAGAAGTGACGAAAAAGTGATTATGAAGGTGCATGAATGATTATAGGCTAAATTATCCAGATTATGTTATGGAGATTCTTTTAAGGAAATGATAATTATCAAAACCGACAAAGGTCATTTTAAATGATAAGAAGGAAGACCTTTGAGTTTTGTTGTAACTAATGTAATTAACGGGTACAGCTATTTTAAATTTAAAACTTCTCGAAAGAAACGACGAGGAAGTGACCATGGCTTCATTATAGAGGCGCATGGATGATTATAGGTTAAATTATCCAGATTATATCCCGGCGATCCTGTTAAGCAAAAGATAATTAGTTAGAAAATTGCATTACAAATGGAGCAAAAATAACAAAGGTCATTATAAATGATAAGAAGAAAGACCTCTTAGAATGAAATTAGATCCAAAACAAAGTAATTAAGCCTTTTCAAATTTAATTGTTATACATAGTTTAATTACGAATAATGTCACATTGCACCACACAACTCTCTAGATACATAGCCCTAGCAAGTGTAAAGTTTTAAAGTAGTTTATAAGTAATTTTGCCAGAGGTCCGCAGGTCCCGCACACATTCTTTGACCATTCCTGTATATGACGTGCAATTCTTTAAGAACACAATCTTTATATTTCAAACCACCACCCTGAACGCAGCCGCTTTGTAAATTCTGTGATTAACTCTACAATATGCAAGCTAAAAAGAGAGACTCCATGTATTCCAAGGTTTTGCTTTAATAATGCGTTTATTTCTAGGTATCCATACAGGTACATACTCTTTGATACAATGATGTGAAAGATCAACCATATTCGTTACTCTGCCTGAGTGAAGCTCTGGTGGAATTTCATGTGCATTATGTTTAAAATCTGTAATTTACAGGTTTATTACGAACTTTATAAATGAAGCCGTAATAGTCTAAAAGTCTACAATTTTGCATAAACGATACCAATATTTTGATAACTGATTAAATAAAAATATGGCATATGATTTTATATTGTCATTTGCAAACACTTTTCTGCAGATGTAGACCGTCGGCTTGTAGTGATTAAGTTGGTAAAGTGACTCCTTATTTTTGTTTCTTTGCTTGAACTATTAAAAGTATATTTTATGAATGAAATACTTTTGAGTTTTTAAAACAGTTATGTGCTTTCATTTCAGAGGTATTTTGTCTACAACAGACATATGTAGAGTGGTTATTGCAAAACGTTTTAGTAGAGTTCCGTGTAGAATGGATGCAATTATTTTGGTTAATCACCTGACAAGATATAGGAAGGTTATATAAAATACACAAAGGCCAATATACTTAATGTTCTGCACATTTCTTTAGGAGCTACACATCTGCAGGTTGTATTCCTCGTCTTTAAAGAAATACGCTTATTATTCATTATAATATTTGTTATATTGAATAAACGTTGAACAAAATAAAATAAAATAAAATAAAATAATATATTATGTTAATGAAAAGTAATGTACGCATATTCAAACAGGAATCCCAAATAGCCCTGATATTGCTCACCAGGGATACACTGGTGTAAAAGGCAAATTTTAGAAGTACCTTGGCTAGAAAGACACCCGTGTTTGTATAATTTCAACAATTTGGTATAAATTGGTGGCATCTGACATGTTGTTTAACTGTTTTTCTACCCGAGTAACTTCAACTGGACTAGACGGTGCACTGATATCTTTATTAGGAATGTGTAAGGTGTTCGAGCTAGTACATCACCTGTCACACCTGGTCGTTTTATGATAGTTTTTATATATTAGTAACAGATAGCTATACTTGATGGGGAAAAAGTATCATTGACAGGTTTTCCACCCTGTCGTGTTTGAAGCAACACCGTTGCCAAAGGAACCATAACGGACACAATGTTGATAGAGCAATTCCTAAGACAGTGTCATAATAAGTTTCATTAAAGTAGGCTAGCAAACTAGTTGAAAATAGGCTTTTCTTGTGTTTGCTATGAGAGCTACATCATTTATTAGGGAGCCATATCATATTGGACACAATCTTGACAGAGTATGTCCTAAGGAGCACTCCCCCCACGTTTGATATACATTTTGTCAGCCCGTTATAGATAAGAAGTCAAAAACAATTTTTCGACCTGGATGTTAGTGGAGCCACATCGAACATAGTTTTGATAGAGTATCCACCAGAAACACTCCTTCCAAGTTGCATCAACATCGGCTCAGCTGTTCTAGGGAGGAAGTCAAACATTGGCGTTCCACATGGTTGCCAAGGAAGCAACACTGTCGCTAGGGAAGCCACCCTGAGCAAAACGGTTAACAGAGGATGTCCTAGAAACATTCATACCATGTTTGATAACTGGCTCAGCCGTTATGGAAAAGAAGTTGAAAATACATTTTCCATAGTGTTGCTATGGAAGCATCACCGTCGTGAGGAGAACATGGATTTGCAAAGTTCCTACCAAGTTTGATCAAAATTGGTTTAGCCGTCTTAGAGAAAAAGTCCAAAATATGTTTCTACCAGATTGCTAAGGAAGTCATACCGTTGCTAGGGGAGCCACCTTGAACACAATTTGTATCGTGAGTGATATTACATCTTAGTCACTAAATCATATACAAATGTTTGAAAGAATCAGACATATTTTATCTTCTAAATATGTTGTATTATATTCTTATTTAATATAAAATAAATTATTGTATGAGTTGCATAAGAGGCACAATACGTATCTTTGGAGACATGTATGTAGCTACTGTTTTGTCGTATATAAAAAAAATAGAAACTATTTTGAGTTGCTAAGGAAACATAAGACAGATTAAACGATTCATCAGAAGTACGGCCTCCAGCTGCGTGAAAGTCTTCTGTACAACAGTTAAGGGTATAATGATGAAATTAGGGTTTGTTTGACTGTACACAGTCAAGCACACACACACACATACACACAGACGCACACACGCTGAAAAAGCATGTAGAAACACGAGGTTTGACTGTTGTCTAACTACACCGGTGCCGATCTTTTTGCATATAACTCTTATGTACCAATAATATTCAACACTAACATTCTAGACGAGTACCGTTATGAATAGAGTTGAACAATTTAGATATTGCTTGTTAAGAAAAGTGTTTTTCGTAATACACGATTTTACGATTTAAACATACATAAAGCTAATTGACATTATTATGAACAATTGTTTCTCTTGGCGCATCATCGATAGTGTCGATGAGGGGTCATTTTGATGAATAATTACGGAAAAGGTCGAAGGCACAATATTTTTTTTCATTCCTGACTGAACCTTAAGTCTCCGATATTTTGTGAAGTAGGATTACACTCGACAGGAATATCGGTAATATTAGCGTATCTCAACATACCTTACCTTACACGGGCGTCACCTGGTGATCAAGCTAAGGGAGACAACTAATCAGGCTAATAATGATATCTGCAAAATGTATTTTTAACGTTTCACCTTTTTGGTCTTGGCTGTGAAGAAACGTTGTTTTATCCTGTTAATTGCACACATGCATGCACGTCCAAAGACAGCTTGAGAGGAACAATAGTTTTATTCGTGATATATCATAGAATTATTCCCTTTTTCTTCAACACTCAGACAAGAAACCTGAAAACAAATCTTAAAGGATGTAAATTTGGGGAATAAACACAACCGAGTATTCACACGTGGATAGTTGGATAGTTCCGCGAACAAGGTAGCGTGTTGTTCACGTGTTGTGAAATATGACGGAATGCAGTATGGAGAAATAATTCACATTTTCGACGATGTTGAATTGATGGAGAAAAAAACAAACAAACTATAGAATAAAGATCAATACTGCATGACTCCGACAATGTTAAGGTAATGAAGAAACAAATGAGTATGTAATAATTCTACACATTTAAATCTTTATCATAATATCGAAATATTATTAAATAAAAAATATTAAGACATATATTGATTATTAGGGTTACTGAATAGAAAGCTATACAATAAGGCGAGCGGTCTTGACGCCATTAACCATAAGATGTTGAAAAAGTATTTCTCAGTCACTACATAGAGTTATATGTTACTTTATTCAATAGAACTTTAGATGAGAAAATTTTTCTTGTTCATGGAAATTAGCTACTGCTGCACCAGTCTTTAAAAACGTTGATATAAGTCTAGTATCCAACTATAGACCTATCCCTAACAGGCTGCACTGGAAAAACTGTTCGAAAGGATCGTGTAAAACTTTGTTCACGCAAATTATCTTTTCTATAATCCGGCTGAGACCCTATAAATAAACTTTATTCTCATTTTCATTTATTGTCCTATGGTATAGATTCAGGAACTGAATGAGGTGGCTGTTACTATTAGCGATATTATTCTGTTACCGGATTCTGCAAAACTCTTTCCGTTTTCAGTTTATACTATTATTGTAATGCATATTAAGTATATATTGTGGAGCATTTGCATATGACAGTAATTACAAGTGTAAGGAACGCATATACATACATACATACATACATACATACATACATACATACATACATACATACATACATACATACATACATACATCAAGACAGGTATACATGAAGATAATCTCGCATTCGGGACCGGCTTTTCTCTTTAATGATAAGTAATATGTTCCACTTCAATTGGCAAAGACTGTTAGCAGTCTGGATTTTGGAAGACATTTTAGGCGCTACGAAGAGACTTTTTGCTGTCAAGAGGGTGGGGTTGTTTCACAAGGATGTTACAGTTAACAGGATAAATTACGCAATTGTTTGGATCAATACATGGCGAAAACTAGCAAGCAACTAACTGCGCTGTTCGAGAAAACAGTATGCATTTCGTTGTCACGTTAAGCTTGAGTTCACTTGCATTTGCCTTGAGGTTTAATTGGATTTTGTTATTTCCATGGAAAATCTACCTCAATCTTTTCCAGACAAGCGCATGAATTTAGTACCCTAATGCTGTTAGAAATAGACACATCCTTCCTCAGCATGGTCTGTATCAAATATGAATTTTTCTTTTTTATGCTGTATGAAAAGTTGAACACTACCGGTATTGTTGCAATAGTATATCGTTGCAAGATTCTCCAATAATCGTTGGTATGCTAAATTTTGTCGATGGTACGGATCAATTTTGCCGTGGGACAGGACTTTTAACATTGATTTAATTGCAATGGTATTCATATTTGCTTTTGTTACTGAAATGTTATATTTTAGCGTTGCAATGGTATATGCTATAATTTCAACGGTATTGTTACCGTTGTAACAGTAATTGTTATCGTCGCAACGCTAAATTTATATTTTACTGTTGCAATGATAATATTACCGTTGCAACTTTAATTTTTATTTTGCAATATACCGCTACAGCAGAAAAATAAAATCTTCACCTTCACACCAGTATGTGAATATCGTTGCAAAGGTATATGGATACTATAAATAGAGTTACAACGACACCAGTATATAAAATAATTTCGCAACGGTAATTTGTATCGTTGTAACGGTGCAGATTATCGCTGCATCAACAACATTCAGCGTTGCAACGGTAAGTGGATACCATAACGACGATATTTAAATACCACGGTACAACATACATTTGAACCAAACATATAGAAGCGCTGCGGCACTTAATGTTCATACAGGTGATTCCTCTGAAGATAATGCAAAACAAGTAACAAATAATGTTGGTATTGTCGCCTGCAAAATTCAGTCCGTTGAGATAGACAAAGATTAGTGTTTCACTAATAATACTTTTAACATTTCCTGTCAGTTCCTCTACTCTGTTTTTCAATAAAATGCATTACAAGTATTTTCGCGTAAGTAAAACTGTTTCCTTACTTTGCTTGCACTACTTGTAATTACTGTCAGTAATAATAAAAAGTGATTATAATAACTACCGAGTGTGGTTGTCATACTTCATGCGCGGTGTCTAAATAAGGAAAATGAAAATAAATAAGTGCAAATAAATGAATATTACCGAATGAACACACCCCTACAAGAAAACAAAATTTAACCAACCTAAAAGGACTAAAAATGAATTAAAATGACGATAGAGAATAACCTTTAATATTAATAATTAAAAGATACTTTCAGTACTTTAAAATTACTAAAAGTTAATTTCCAAGTGTATTTTAAATATGGGAGTTGAAAACTTATCATACCTCTTGTCTTTTTTCTTTCTCTTTTTATTGACTCCGATTACATTTACAATCATGAAATACCTTTTAAACAATGAAGCAATGGGTTTGTCCCTTTGATTTTTGTTGGACGCCTGGAACCATGCAGCCTTGATCGACCAGAGGCATTCGGGGTGCGATCGATTTCATATGTAAAATCGTTTATTATTTCCGCCTCCACTCCCTTTTGAAAAAACTTACCACTCCGTTACATAAACGTCTTATTTCATTGTTAACTAAATGACCTTCATAGCTTACTCAATTTTGCAATTTAGCAATGCTTCTAAATTTACACACAGTAAATATTCGCAAAATACTGTTAGGTTGCACTTATAAATTACTACTTTCAGTAGTGATAATTCGTTTATGTCCGTTTGAGTTCATTTCTCATTTTCATTCAGTTCATTATGGCGCAATTAGTTTATTTTTATTATCTTTAAATTTATTTCCGTTTGATTTTGTTCACTTTCTCTCGTGTTCTTTCATTTTCGGTGAGTAGGCATGCACAACGTCAGCCATGTACCCTTAAGAATCTACATAGCTACCACTATGCCCTAATTAAGTTAGCTAGAGAATCGAAAGTACATTCATAGAGGTAAAGGCGAACTCACAAGTGGCGCTGCAATTTCAAAAATAAAGTTTTTCGTGTGCCTTAACTTTTAACGTGTCTCAATGTAAAATGTAGTAGTTGTACTGCCAAACATGCCAATGGAGAATGGCGGTAAATCATAGACGATTTTTAAAAACAAAAGGGTCCCGCAATAAGTCACACTCTTTGTCGCTACTTGCTTCACTGCTTGTTGATATGTCTCATCCAGTTTCATAACTTATTCCATTTGTACTATACAACAAACTTCATGTCTTGCACTTGACCCATACGCCCGTCACATCAAATAGGTGACTACTGAGTTTTTCCTTCACTAAATACAAATATCGAATTGGTGTTTATTATTTTTTCTTTTTGTTTTTCGCTAGCTTAAACACGTGCGTTTTGTTTATATAGTCATAGAGTTTAAATTACATGACAATGGCGCAGAATTACTTGATACAAACAAAATACAGTATTACAAACTTTAGTATACGATACATCATGCTCGCTTTCATCTAGGTTTTATATTTCTGCTCGCTATAGCGAAAGATTTTATTTAAGTCTTAGGACGAAAGAGGTGCAACTGGGGTTCATTAACATTTTACAGTACGAATGGATAATGAAAATATGATCTGAAATGTTATTCCTAAAAATACAGGCACCAGAAAGTACAGGAATTATATGGTTATGCTAACATGTACACTGCCTGTTGCGGTAAAAATAACCATGAGCGGTCAGCATATGTCTCTTCTATTCTGCGATATATTTCTTTTTCTTTTTCTTGTTATTCTTCTTCACATCCACCTCAGAAAGATTAAGTGAGTCTAGATGATTTTTCTTTGTTTCCTTTCATACATATATGCAGTCACACATGTATATAAAAGATCACCAGAATAAAAAATGACCATCTGAGGAAAAGCGATTACTTAGCAACACTCAATAAAAGAATGGAAATTTCAAATTATTTTGGAATTTACATATATAAAGTCTAATAAGCCTATCTTTCTTTTAAATTACATTTTGTCACTATTTTCTTCCATTTGCCTCCTTTGAACTACATGTAAGCAGTTGTACAAACATCGAAAATTGTTTATCCTTTGTTTTTTTCTACCAGTCATTGAAACATGTAGGAGTCAAGAATTTTTCTTGGCTTTTGTATTTAGTGTTTGTTTTGTGTATGTAAATTCTTTCTTCCTCTTACGAAGAGCTTGTTTAGCTCGAAACGTTGGGAAACTGTTTTGTATTTGCACCGTTATCAATTTTTGTGTCATAATATATATATATATATATATATATATATATATATATATATATATATATATATATATATATATATATATGCCCTTAAAAATGTCATTTTATCGTAGTTGGAACAAAATGAAACCTTTATGCAAAATTTATATTTGTATTGGAGCAAGTTTTCATTATAAGGCAATACGTTGCATGTCACATTATTTCGAGCTTATTTTGCGGTTTCACCTATGAATTCTAACTAAAAGTTCCGTCCAGTCTAGATTATAAAGCATAGAGTTGTTTTCATACTCTTTACTGTTACAAGATGACACAGAAGCACACGCGGAAGATAAACCTAGGCTAAAAATCCATTATGATCTCATAATGAAATTTAATGGTTGCTCAAATTATTTTATAAAACCATATAGTTTCGTTTAAAACTGCCGCACTGATGAAGGAAAAAAAAAACAACAACAAAAAAAAAAAAAACAGGTTCGGGATGAATTGTAAGGAAGAGGGAAGAAACAAACGCTAGCTGTATTAAGCATTAAGACTTCTATACAGAAATTAATTAGTTATTATGTTGACGTTATGAAATCTTCAATGTGCTTAAATCCTTCCTAATCTTCCTTGCATGATCTCTAATCTGATAAAAGCAAGAATGGCAACAGATACACAGATCAATACTGCATATATGTGACAAAAAAGACACAATAAGTGTTGTTTTCATAATTAATAAAAAAATAAAATAAAAAAATTAGAAAAACACAGAAAAAGAAACAAATATTTATTTGGACTTTGGCGGGATTTTTATATCTTTTTCTTTAGTGTTAAGTTTAAATATCCTTTGTTCACAAAAGTATGTCGAATGGATATTCAATTTGTTTTCTATTCCTTCAGCAGGTGACAGTGTCCAATTGTATTATTTTCGTCGAAAATAATCATGAAAATATGATTTTAAGGACATAAACCAAAACATATTTTCAAAAGTAAAGAAACTTTTGTATTATAATACATATTGGCCAGTAAGAGGCTTAAAAGTCCATTTATTTACAGGTAAGTAATGAACGTACAAGAGGGTGACATAATTTAGTTAAGGGAGCTGAACAAATTGAATTAAAGGCATGAAGCTATCGGAGTGTTCAATAAAACATTGGAACTAATGGCTCAAAGGAGAGAGAGAGGTTTCGAATATGGATTATCTCAGCATTCTGATAACTGTCCATATTTGTGAGTAACTTTGTGGGATGCAATAATGCTACTAAATGTTTAATATCAGTAAGGAATGTGTTCTCTTCAAAATCAGCTTCAATAACCAGCTAGTGTGTCCAAACTTAGGATGTGGGATCCAGGGATAAGCGCGTCCTCTCTATTTTGCATATATCGGACAATTTATACTTATATTGTTATGTACATACCTTGCATTTCTAAATATAATTACATTGGGTTTGTGCATATAGTTAAGTGTTCAATTTCATATTTCTGGCGAATTAGTTCTTGTGCACCTCTAGGTTTTTCCGTCGACCTGTTCCATTATTTCAGGAGAATAAGCCCATTACTGAGTGGATTAGGGAGCTGTTACTTGAGATCTAGACTGTATGCGCCGATATCCGTGGCACGGTTTCGATTCCTGTTTAGAACAAATTATAACTCCAACCTGCATGGTTGTATTGGTGTAATTTTGCATAAATTTCTGTGATTTAATCTTATAAACAATTATACAAAGAAAGGATCCTCAGATAAGAACAATCCAGTCTGTTTGGTGTACAGTTGTTAATTTAAAATTACAATTTCATGTATATACTTTGCATTTCTAAATATAAATTCAGTGGGTTTCCGTATATAGCCGGGTGATAAATTCTGCTTGCCTAGAGAGAGAATTTACATGCATCTCGAGGTCGTGTCTTGGACCTAGTTCGATCCTTTTGGAGGGATGAGCGCATCGTCAACTGGATTAGGGCGCTGGTACAGGAGTGCTAGGCGATAGGTACTTATGGCACTTGTAAGGAATTATAATCCTCTAATCTGTTTGATGGTACGGTACATGTATGTGTGTGTGTGTGTGTGATTTGCACATCTATTTCTTCATATATACGCAGAGAGACATGTCGACAAACATACAAATATGAAAGACGCTAATATCGACAATCACGGAAGGGATTGAAAAAGAGATATAAGGAGTAAGATAGACGCATGCATTATTTTTATTTGCATAAGGACTCGAATTTTTATTTGGCAAGATTTTCTAACTTATACAAGAGGATTCAGTATCATAATGACTAACTGAAAAGCTGAATAATGTTTGTTTCATTATTATTAAGACATTTTCAAGGACTAAGTTGATAGTATCATGATTATCGATAATCATATCAACTTATGCATCCCATATTTCCAAACTAGATCGCATTGTTCTTTGTCTAAGCTTCAAGGCATTAATTACAACATTTAAGCATTCATACCTATCATAGTCAAACAATGTGATAATTCTCGCGTTTGATGTCTTTATTATATGTGGCCTTTATGTGCAAATCATGGCTAACAAACATATATTGTTTTTATGCATTTTTTTTGTGAATTCTCACAAACACTTTGAATTCCCTACAATAACTTTTTCATCAAAATTAAAAATATTATAATATCATTCAAACGAAAGTGTAAAAAGTGGAATTGTGTTGTAAATGCAAAAATTAAAGCTGTAACTAAACTATAATCCCATTAACATTCTATATTAACAGCACTGACACTGTTTAATTACGACTATTTTATAAAAGGGTCATACAAATGAAACTTAGTAACTTAGAAAGGCTGTATGGGCATAGCATCTCATCTGAATACTATCTATAATCAGGGCCGTATGGGCATAGCATCTCATTTGAATACTATCTATAATCAGGGCCGTATGGGCATAGCATCTCATTTGAATACTATCTATAATCAGGGCCGTATGGGCATAGCATCTCATTTGAATACTATCTATAATCAGGGATGTATGGGCATAGCATCTCATTTGAATACTATCTATAATCAGGGATGTATGGGCATAGCATCTCATTTGAATACTATCTATAATCAGGGCTGTATGGGCATAGCATCTCATTTGAATACTATCTATAATCAGGGATGTATGGGCATAGCATCTCATTTGAATACTATCTATAATCAGGGCCGGATTTAGGCTTGGGGGGGGGGGGGCGGGGCACTTAAGATGGGTGTGTGTGTGCTTGTGGTCTTGTCCACATGGCCAGCACATACAATTAAGAGCATGGTTATATATATATATATATATATATATATATATATATATATATATATATATATATATATATATATATATATATATATATATATATATATCTTTTGTGAGTTTGATACTTGTAAGTGGTTAATATTATTAAAAAGACAGTCTGACCAAATATATAACTACTTTAATTATTCAAATTGTAAGCAAATAGCAGGAATTTTTTCCCCCATAAAACATTTTCACTCTTTGATTACAAAAACCATACATGTGGACATAACTTTGAAAATATAGAGATATGTAATAGTATGTATTGATTACATGTAGTGTAAATTACTGTAGACGTTCTGAACATGAACTGTCATCCATTTTTAATAAACTACAAAAGTACAGAAATGTGTCTTCCCCGAATTTTTTTTTCTTAACATAGGGAATTATCTGAATGTTTTTAGGTATACGTGTTTAGTAATTTGGGATAGGAATAATTCTTTGTATTGGGTGTTTGGGTCGTGTTTTGTATTGCATGGCCTGAAGTACTAATATTCGGCTACGAAAGGCTTACTGGTGAATCATGTAAATGTGTAACAAGATAAACCATGCAAGTGTGAAATCAGAGTTTCGTTATGTGTGGTCATTAGTTTATTAGAGGAAGATTATTTGTAATGTTTTCGCGTTTAAGTACCTTACTTGATTACTTGATGCCAACGGTGATGTGGAGAGAATTAGACACGACAAGAGCAGAGAAGAAATGCAGATCAAAATTGCAGTGATTAGCGAGAATAGAAGAAATACATTCAACTACATGAACGAAAGATAGAGAGAACAATGTTTGGTTTCTCGTTAGTTTCATAATTTGGATGACGCATTTTATTTATATGCACCTTGTTACATTTGACAGACCTAGAAAACCAAACCATGGCGATTTTTGTCACCTTCTGATTAGCTGGTAAAGTATGAGTTTAGATTTATTGCATAGCAAGGATGGCAAGGTCTGGGAAATACATAACACATTACAAACAAGAGAAAAGACGACGAGGTCGTAAATATCTTAATCCAACACACCTGAAAACATTTGTACAATGTTTGCAACAATAAATGTCTTGCAGACAGTCGGCAATGTATTGTAATTCATGGTGCGTTTTATTGACGAAAGCATTTGGTAATTTTTCATTATAGTTTGTATAGGATGTCACCATCATGCCGAATAAACAATTGCAATTTTGTCAAAATTTGGGTAGATTATATATATTGCTCTGCGCAACATATCAATTCAGGTCATTTAAAGTTCAATCAAATATTCTATTGTTATCCTTCATATAATCAAATTTGTCGAATGTCGAGTCTATCTGATCCATCATTTCTTTATTGACCGTGAATTACTTTATTTTTGTGGGCATCAATATTCGTGGTTTTACCAAGCAATGAATATTTGTCGTTACATAAATTAATGGATTAGGTACGGTCTCCTACTCTTTCCACAGACCGACCATTGTTCGTTCGTTCATTAAATTCGTGGTTTGTTGCAATTATAGTATTTCACTACTAGTTTAGATGAAAACAAATATCTACATATTTTTAAGTGTTTAACTGTTTAAGCTTCAATATTTATAATAACGTTTTGAGAAATGTCGCCGTAACTTTTTACAGAGTCTCTACCTGAGAAAAATTAAATGGAAACTGCACTATATTCCACTTCCAGTGTTAGGCCACACATTTAGAGCAGATCTTGATCTACGAAGGGCTATCAGACTTTGTTGTCCATAAATTATTAATTTTCCTAGGTCCCATTTACATGTGACTTCCTGTCGGGCGATTTGCTAACACAAATTGACTGTATTACGCTGCTTTTGTGCATTAGTTGCATAATTAAATCGTTTTTGTCTGAGTTGTATAGTAAGTTTAATTTTACTGTTAAAGACTTCCAATTCACACCCAATAAATGCTGGTCTAGTTATTTTGAACTTAAATGTTTAATGTTCTGATATATGAGGGTGTAAAACATAAACTATCGAACGCGCATTGAATCGTGCGCAGAGCTTAAAGACTTCGCCCGGGAATATCTTGTCCAAATGCTGGTAGGGGCATCATTCCTTCGGAGTACAGCTGGTTGGATTTGCCTTCAGCCGTAATTTTGATACTTTTTATTTTGGGGTAGTAAAATATATTGGGGTTGCGGGCGTATGCAGCACCTGGGTCCACTGGATCCGCAATGAGAAGCAAGATGCAATTCAGAGAGAGCGAGGGCTCAATAATGTTGAAGTTCCACGTGGTTTCTCTCTTGTCAAGCGTATAATACTTGTAACGGTGTACTCTATCGTAGAGAATAACCTTGCCCACCTCATATTGGTTGTCCACTAAGCGTGCCAGATTTGCATCGTTCACCATATTGTACTCATATGAGATACTAGTGATAATGTATTAGTCTTTGGCATCGACAGAGGTCTAAACCACTCCTCGAGCGATTCAAGGTCGAGGGGCACATAATACCTGCTGTCGTAGGCGTCTGCGACTGCCTGGTCGTCTCCGCTGTTTGCAGCAGCGTCTGCATTTCTGGCAATGCCCTAGCAGGCAGCATCCTCCTGCTCACTCGTCCGATGTTGTTTACAATCATTCTGTTCGAATCAGACAGGTCGAGCCGAGCACGATAACGTCATCTCTACTCAACCTTGGAAAAGTCACAGTGAGTTTCTGGTGTTGGTCAGTGGTGCTGGGATCTTTAGAAATAACCACTGACTGGCGAATCGCCTTCAAGCCAGCGACTCGCGTAACCTCCTTTATGGATTTATGTGTCTATCGTATTGAGATGATGCCATGTTTGCAGTAGAGACAAGTACGAGGACGTGTGCAGCATATGGAATGAAAAATAAACTGCAGGACTTCCCATAACGAAGACATGATGGTAATCAATAAAATAGTAAGCAGATTGACAAATTTGCCGGGTGAGCTCCTTGAGGAGGAGATGAAGACACAACAGTAGATAGTAGTAGATGTTGAGGAAAGAGATGTTATAACCACAATAAAGGTTGATTATGCACATTTTAGACTTGATGATGACAACTTGACCCTGTTAACGAGTGAGATAACACAGCAGTGCAATCTTCGGTTCTTCTAGACACTCATTACACACAATAAAAAGGCGTTTTGACAATCAAAGGTCAACTGGATCTCATGGGCTATAACATCAGCAAATAAAGACTGTGTACTAAGGCGGTGCCAGGAATTCAGTAGCCCGCCGAAAAAGTTCCCACAGACCAGCAGACAAAATGTTTGCACGGCCAGCATTATGGGCATCAAAAAAGCTAGAAATGCGGCGCGATCTTTAGATGCAGCACTGGTATTGAAGTAAAAGCCCTTTTTGCCACGTCGTCTGCTACGTCTTTGCGCTGTGCACTTCTGCTCTGTTTATTACACTCGCAAAAACAAATAAAAGAAATCTTGAAAGCGGCTAGGCAGTGTCACTGCAGCAGTACATTGACAAACGATTGGGGTGTCTCATGGTTGACCATCAATATATTACCTACCGAGTTTTCTGGTCCAATAATAAGGTTGGCGAATTCTTCTTTCAATGCCGACCGACTAGCAGTTTGGTCCGTACTTTGTTAAAAATTAAACCATGCTTCTATGATTGTGATATGATTGCAAAGCTGATAACCAAAAGTACTTCTATGACTTTTCCTTGGGGTTTTTGTGTCCAATGGGCTGATAACGATGGTGCTCCAGGTCGATTATGAGATGTATCTTAGCCCTGGTTTGCAAACCGTCCAAGGATTAGATGATGAAGGGTAGCGCAGTGCTGGTCGTTATACCGAAGGTAGACCAGTATATTTTACTGTGCAGAAGGACCTCTTTTTCAATCTGGACCAGTTTTGTAGGACAGACAATGTTGTCGACGGCGAAGACTCCACACTGCCAGGAATTGTTCCCATACCAATTTCAGGATTGGGTGGTGCTACGACCGTACAATACCCTCGCCTCAAGTTTAAGAAGCTGAAGAGTGGAACAGTTAACAGCACACCCTTGATAACACCGGACTGTCTTTCATGGTAGTGCTAGATTCATTAAAATTAAAGTATAATGAGCATTTTTTTCCAACAGAAAGACTGCGTTGGTAAAAGAAAAAGCGTATCTCTGCTACGATTGCAAGACTGCTCAAACGGCATATGTTGACACCGTATTGGCCTCCAAGCTATCACGTTTTGACGGCACAATGATTTTCTAAGATTGAAAAATGAAGCACTTAGATTCTGTAGTTCCAGCTGCTCCCTTCTGAATGAATGCGACAAATATTGGATTTGCAAAAAAGGGCATGTATCCAGAGATATGTTTCGTTTCAACTGCAAGCGAGGATGGAAACTGCGGAGTCCAGAAAATCAGCGATCTCAGAGATCAGCTTGAGCAAGAACGAGTTACTACGAGTGCTGCACTCATCAGAAAGTACCACAGGGCTGTCAGTGCCATTGACAGTATTAACACCACCATTATAACAACCGGCCTCAAAATGGGAGCCTGCGGTGTAGGCATATTCTCTACCACTCTTGCCGCCCCTGTCATCATGGGGGTTGGTGAAGCTGGGATTGAGAACATGTTTATCAGCCGGCGCCTCCAGGTAAAAAAACAAACAAAAAAAAAACAAACAAACAAAAAACACTACGAGATTCACGTGCTAACAGAGGCTACATTGAATGTCATCTCAGACGACACATCCAGGGCCCTTAAAGGTGTACACCTAAAGAGTTCCGGCTTAACATAAACGAGGTTTACAAATACAACAAAAAAAGGAAAAAAAACGCACTACTCTAGCGCTGACGACAGGAAGTCCGTGCTAATTTAAAAATGAGATTAATCGTATTATTCTGACCCTTTTATAAAGCATTGCCTCTATATACAATTCCTTGCGAACCACGTTATATATTTCTATATGCCAACGCTGCACTGGCTTTCCCGAATGAACGTGGTTGCTAGAGCGTCTTTTTACCTTGCATAATGAAGGTATGTGGGAACGCATTCACTACGGCACCTTAGACACAATGTTCCTGCATGAACGCCAGTAAATCGTGAGTCAACCACCTCCCTAATAGCAAAGCAAACATACACGGAAGTACCGTTCCATGCCGGCACATTTTTTTACGTTAATACTTCTAAAACATCAAAAAAATATGGACTGAATTAAATTTTCTTAAATGTATTTTGGCTTTGACCTTTTTGATCCAATCAGTAGGGTATCCTTTTCCTCCACACACACATTCTTGTCTAAATTGCCTTTTTTCTAAATTCCACTGGGCAAAAAAAAAAAAAACGAAAAATATTAAACATTTTGTTTTAATTTTATTAAACAGACTCTGCGTTCAACTCAATTGGTGAACCGCCTTGACCTTAATCACACGAGTTTTGGTATGAAGCAAATTTGATACTGCCCAGGTTTAATTGTCCCAAATGAAATATATGCACTACCAACCAACCCATCCATCTACACAATCAACTAGCTACACTTGAATCCATCCATCTATTGATCCATCCATTAATCAATCTCTTAACAAGGCCGTACACACCATTGCCGCGTTCGCCGCAACCAATTTTGTAATGTTGAAAAGACAGGAAGAAAAAAAATCAGCTTTCAAAAAAACGGAAAAACCGAGCTCTAACTTGCTTTCCGCTGAGTTTATTAACTTTAGCTGACAATTACATCTCACATATAATAGAAGGATATTGAGACCAGTGTTCAATGATCTTCAGAAGAACGAATAAATAAAATCGGAATAAAAGAACGAAAGAAACTACCTTTTGTGAATAATGCAGATCAACTCAGCTCTATTGCAATCAGGTAAATGTTACATTGACACGTGCGGCATATACAAAATAAAATTAATAATCAAATGAGTGTAGAGAGGTACATCACTTGCACTAATTTATATAATCATGTAAGTAAACACTATGACGGCATATGCCGTTGGTTTACAGACGACCACAATTAAAAGGCATCAATCTGCTAATATTTCTTAACACTTATTCACTTCTACTTTGAGACAGGTCACCTAACTTAAGAATATTTGTTAATACTTGTCAAAAATAAAATCTGTTTTCAACATAAGGTACATTCTTTCTGTACACGAACTGTTAATGTCAGAAAGACACGTTTGCAAATACTGATCACTCGTAAATTTGTCATATGATTTTGAAATACATCGTGATCCTCAGTGCGATCTCTTAAAGTATGTATATTATTTTCAAATACCCTCAATTTCCATCCATATGTTAATATAGGTACATTATTTTGATTGAAAAGTGTCAATTGAAATACTAAAGACAAATTCAAATTTAAAACTCGTGTTTTTATTTCAAAAGGAGCATGGCTTTTGTAGCCTGAGACTGAATATTTTTCATAAATCTTCCATTTTTTTTCTCAAAAATAACACCAGGAAACTTATTCCATTTAATAATACATACTTTGGTATGTTTTATTTAAGAAAAGTCCGAAATGATACTGTGGGAGTAATTGGATAATAATCTTAAATTTCAGATTCCATATAAAGAAAGCAGTCTAGGAAAACAACGCAAAAATTACAATCCATCATTTCCCCACACAACGGCATAGTCAGTGTGAACTCATCAAGACAGATACATACTAATAAATGGTTTGAACTGAAGAAATATATGAACCTAAAAAGAAAATAATAATTAAATCAGTTAATCAATCAGTCATTAAACATAACTCAATTGTGAAATCCTCCCTCCGCGAATTCACAAAAGGAATTATTTTAAATAACAAATATTAGTTTATTAAACGCTGTCCAATAATGGTGACTTTTTATGACCAATGTATGCATATTACTTTTCCCTGTCTGTAAATATATATTAAATGTTATGCGCATATTTACGAGGGATATGCATTCTAGGGTTTGTTTACGTACATTTAAGCATGTCAATAGTTTTGCATACCAACCCATAGGCAACGAAGTGTCATGTTGAGCATCTGACGATATCGACAATAATATCTTGTCAACGAAATATATCTTTTGACGATGTGACGGTACCCCGAAACGTTCATTTTTTATTGTACATGGTAGGGAGGATATTTGTACTATGCACGCAGTATAAATATCTGTAAAATGTCTTACGACGGATACAACAGGAAAGATAATCTGCCAAATATATGTTTCAGTGAAAAGAAAATCGCCAGGAGGTTGTGACAAAAATAAATAGCTCAGTCCAAGACAACAGTGTACCACATGCATTCCAAGCAGCATTTACCCGAACACACTTTACATATAACGTGATAATAATGTTAAGCTCAAACATACCGACTGTACTTGCTTGTTGTTTGTGCCGTTTGATATGCTAACAATCAAGTCGTAAAAAAATACACTGCTTGTGAAAGACATCGCCATATTCTACGGAAGTGACGATTTTTACAAGTTACTAAAAGATATTCAAGACAAATAGTTGTGGTTACCTGTTTGAGTTATATAAAAAACATGACAGAACAATGTACAATGAACGCAAAAATACTGGTACTGAAGCTGTACAGTTATGGTGTACACAAATAAGTTTACAAATTCCACTTAGCTTCCGAATACTAACAAATCATATGCATCTATATACTTGTGCTCTTCCTCAGGATTTCAGATGTAAAACTACACTTGCAAAAGATTCTGAAGATGGAAACCATGACTACGAACTGTAAAACATTTGCCTCTAGTACGTAACACTTAATTCTGAATGTTCATTTTTTTAATTTTTTTTTTTTGGCAACACATTTTTATACTGGTTTCAGTCTTAATTTTACCTTCGACAGAAATGGTTTTATGATCTTTTAATCCTAAACAAATCAATTAAAATACCGGTCACTTCGAGATCGTATATCACTGATTCTAGAGTATTGTTAAATCCATGAGTAGTATTTGTTGTCTGATTTTTTTTTCTTTCCTTTTACGATAGGGAGTCGAGAAAAAATGAGACTAACGGCATAAACCAGTTCATAGTAGCGGAGACCAGTCTGTGGAAAATATAGTATACAATGCATCCTCTTGTGATACGGATACGTTTTGATCCAATCCTTTGAGAAATTGTTGCCATCATTGAGATTATAACGTCATAACGGGCATGACATTAAAACTGACGTTCACTTTAGTTATGAATCAAGAACTTGAGACATAATTACAACTTCCTAAAAACAACCAAAGGCAAGGGATGCAGTAATTGATATGTTTGCTGAATATATTCTAATTTATATCTGGCGAGAAAGAAATATGGATACAAAAAGATACTCTTGGAAAAAGAACAACTCCATCAAGCAAGTAAGGCTAGATTTCTTCCTAGTTTCAGAAACTCTTTTTACAATGGTAAATGATGCCTGTATATAACCAGGCTATAGAACTGGCCATTGTCTAGTGCAAGTAACTCTTATTTTTCGAAAAACAGAAAAATACAAAACATTTTGGAAATTTAAAAAATCTCTATTGAAAGAGTTATAACATAACGCCTGTTAAGAACCTTATTCAAGAGTATAAGAACAAATATGTCTTCCACATCAAATTCTAACTTGGAACCAACTCCAGCTTCTGCCATTAGATTCTCAATTTGCTAAACAAGATGGAACATTTAAAACCAATGAGCTAGAAATCCTAACAGAAACTAAATTATACTATGAAAACTTTTATTCCTATCACCATGTAGACCCAATTGATTTTGAGGCTTCATTGAATTTTATAGACATCCCTAAATTTAATAAAACAAAGTAAATCAATGCATGGCCCAATTACACTAACAGACGCAACAACAAGTCTTAAAAATATGCCTATTAATCAAAGTTCAGGATCAGTTCTTTAACGTCTTTTGGGGAGATACTGGTCAGTATTTTGTGACAGCTATCAATTCTGCCAATAATAATGGTTAGCTATAATCAATTCAGAAAGAAGGTGTTACAATATGTCTCCTTAAAGGAGACAAACCCAAACAACTTTTTAAAAAACTGGAGACCCATTTCTTGACTTAATGCCACATAGAAACTCGCATCAGCATGCATTGCGAATGACTTAAACCTATACTTCCATCAAGTTATAAGTAGTGACCAAACAGGATTTTTCAAAGGCAGATATATAGGAGAAAATACACGTACTGTTTATTACCTTATGTTTTACTCGAAAAAAATGCAAGTTATTTGGACCTCTTCTTTTAATTGATTTTGAGAAAGCATTTTATTTTGCTGTGTTGTCTTGTATTAATCAAGTATAACATTTTCAAAATTTTAGAAAGGATTTTAAAAGCTGTATCCAGCTTTTTTTAATAAAAATATTAAATTTTGTGTCACTGTAAATGGACAATGTTCACCATGATTTGAAATCAAGACAGGATGTAGACATGATGATCCCTATCACCTTATTTGTTTCTTTTATGTGAAGAGAGATTAGCCCATTTGATTTAGAAACATCCCAATATTAAAGGAATTGAAGTAAAAAAAAAACAGAATCTTCTTTCAAAGTATGCAGATGACACCGCTCTCACCCTAGATGGCTCAGAGAAGTCGCTTCAGTCAGTTCTACATATGATCTACCAATATTCTAAATTTTCAGGTCTCAGTATAAATATTGAAAAACATGAATATGTATTGATAGGAAGTACAACTAGAAGTAGTATAATTTACCGCCAAGAATATCATTTAGATTGGAATGCAGCTTATTTTACCTATTTAGGTATTACATTCTCCATAGAGTTAGATGATATGGTCAAGCTAAATTATGAAAACAAAACTAGAGAAGTTAAATCTTTACTTTTACAGTGCTAAAAAATATCGCTTACCCAACTTGGAAACATTGTAGTTGTGAAACATGTGGCCCTATCTACGAGTATCCACCTATTTATAAGTTTACCAAACCCACCTACAGCTAAGTTTCCATAAGTTCGTATTGGGTGCTGGAAAAGATAAAATTTAAAATAACGTTTTTCTCAAAGAGTATTGGGAATTTGGTTTGAAAATAATAGATATAAACAATCTTGTGCATACTTTGAAACTAACTTGGGTGAGAAGACTTGTCACCTCTAAGCCTAAATGGAAAGAGATTTTAACAACTTCCGTGCCAAATATAGAAAGGTTTTTCATTATTGGTATGTATTGTATGACAAAAGTGAGAAATACTTTGAATGCATTCTGGACAGATGCATTTGCAGCATCTGTTGGATTACATGATACATTTACTTTAGAAAACTCAAATATGGATGAATCATAATATTAAAGTTGGAAATTCTAGTGTTATGCACATGCACTGGGTGAAAGGAGAATTTTGTATGTAAACGATTTAGTCAGTGAAAACGGTTCATGTATTAATATAGATGATTTTGTAATACGTGTGGAATGCATGTAAACATTCTTGAGTTTCAAGGCATTCTCAGAGCCACCCAATCTTTTTCTAGCAAACGTGATATAAACATTAATTCTAATATATATGGCCATTTTTACATAACTCTGTAATGTTGCTCATTAAGGAAAAACAAAGGCTGTAAAACAATACTAAAAAAAATTATAATTAATACTACAAGGATAGCAACAGTATTGAAATGGAGTCCAGAACATGAGTTTATAGATAATAGTAATTGGAATGAATACTTTTCCTTGCCTTTTAAATTAACTAAGTGTCCTAGACTGAGATGGTTTCAAACTAAAATAATGCATACAATTTTACCAACAAATACATTTTGGAACACAATTGGAAAAGTCCGTGCAAGCATGTGTGCCCTTTTATGTAGCGACTTCTTAGAGAGTTTGTCTCATATTTTCTGGAGCTGTTCCAAACCTGAGTCATTGCTTACTGACTGTATTAAGTGATAAGGAACAAGTGCAATCATCTGCACAATTTTACAAGTTTCATATAGAGAATTTATTTTTGGTATATAAGACCCAAACTAAAAAGATACAGTGATCAATCTCCTTTTGTTGGAAGTGAATTCATATATCTATAAATGTAGCTTTAACATTGAAACATCGAACATGACTGATTTAAACAAAATGAAGTTTAACTACATGTCAGAAAAATATTGTGCATATATCAATTGTACACTGAAAAATATTGATGACAAATGGCAATTATACAATATATAAGTTTACAAATCACAACTACAATTTAGAAACAGCTCAGATATGTTCATATATGAAATTAAGCATTTGTGCATTGATGTGTGTATGGTCTGAATATGTTAATGCCTTTGTTGAGTATATTAGAAATAGAAAACATGTAATGTTGTGTATACACATCTATAAAGTAGAGTAATTTCAAAGATTTTAATACAGTAGGTTGTTAGAGTACTATTTGTCTCCTAAGTTATGTATTTATTTTTATTGTTTTAGGAGATTGGTAGTAAACGGATATAAATATTATCAAATGAATGAAGAACATATATACTGTATACAATTTTTTTATTAACAACTGAATGTGGAATCTAATGGTAACATGCATACGTGCATGGGTGTTTGTACGTAGATGTATGTGTGTGTATATATGTATTTATATATATATATATATCTGTTTTAATGTATATATATATACATGTATGTGCATATATATATACATGAGATATATATGAGTGTGCGTGTATAAAAATGTTACACTATATTTTGTCTCTTGCTCCCCCGCTCTCTTCTCCTCTCTCTCTCTCTCTCTTTCTACCTCCTTAAGAGACGTTTGACACATTTTAGCTATCAATATTTGAAATTTGTCTCCCTCTCTTTTTGTCATACCTATATGGTAGCCAATATTAAATTCTGTATTTGATTTAGAATTAGGATATAATACTATGTACTAGTGTTAACAAGTATTCCCTGTCAAGTAACTCGCACTTATAATGACTTATGAGGTAGTTAGCGGGATGGTTCCCTGACCCACTGCTACCTATGTACGGGGAGTAATAAAAACCATATAGGGTCATAAAAAATGACGTCACGAAACATACAAAGAAATGGTCTTGCAAATATCTTCCTGACTGATACAAAGTTTACTCTTATTTTTTCACCTTAAATGTGCGATTTGGTATCAATTGTATTTGCCTTTGGGAACGCTCAGAGTGTCCTCTAGCACCTTAAAATCTGGGGTGCCTTGTTTTGGTTTCATTTTGTATTTTGTTATTGTTGGGGGTTGGGGGGTTGGGGGGTTGTTTTGGGGTTCTTCTGATTTGTTTTCCCCAGCCATAGGTTTGTTTTCAGTTGCATGGCGATGACCTTCGAAGTGACCTGAATGACCCTGGCTAGCAGAGACACGCTTGACTAAAAAAAGAGAGAAATACATTCATTATAATAAACAGCAGACTGAAACAAACTCGACTAAACCACGTCAATGATATTTTTCATTTCACACCGATAATATTCAAAGTCGATGCTACGGTCATAAATCCTTTCTAGGCTCTAACGTCCTTGTTCATTTTGTTAAATGCCTTCAATATTTTTAGATATTTGCGTTGCTTTTTTGTTCGTCCGTATAGTTGTCTGCGTATATTAGTTGACACCATATAGTGGAACAGGCTAGAGAATTAAACTCCCTTCCATGTATAAATCTAGCCAGTGCTTCGACTAACGATACATATTGCGTAGATTTCCTGCAATTCTAAATTGGTACCATTATACCAAATATAGAGGAATCGCTTCTCCAGAGTTCCCACATTGTATGTTGAAAACAGCATCTAATTCCTGCAGCTGATATTGCGTCCCTCAAAGTTCTGCATATGAGTCAGTTACAGGAATGCTTAGATAACCAGTATTCGAAAACACACATACACACACACAGACACACACACTCTCTCTCTCTCTCTCTCTCTTCATCTTCTTCTTCTTCTTCGACGCTTATATGTCGAATGTCTTAACACTACGGATTGTTCATGCCTCTTATTCTCATTTACCTGCCCCCTTAATTAAATTCACTGTTACCCTTTTGTAAGTCTGTTGGTGTTTATAAACATTTAGACATGCAACCTCTTAAAAGCGAATATGTTTCTGAAGCAAATGTGTATTTACGCTTGAGAATAGCCTTCATTAAATACTTAATCTTAATTGTATTTGACATTTGGGTCTATATCCTTCAAATCATATTTTTAAGATTGTTTTCGACGAATTGTATTTCCCTATTATAAGTATGTGGATACGAGGAGTGGGAGACTAAAGGATTATCTTTATCGGTACAATTGACAGTCCTTGGCAGAGTACGATTGTATGTCTTGCTATTCTTGCTGATAATGAACACCAGAATTACACGGATAACATCGATCAAGGGAAACAATTTATTCTGCGACTGTTTCCAATACAGAAAGACTTAAGTCCCTTGAACAATATCCTATACAACTGCTTTTTTAAGTGTTGTATGATATCTACATGAATAATTTGATTGCCCAACGAACTCACAGAAATTTCACTCTTGGAAAGTATGATATTTGAAGATCACTCATACATTTGTAGAATGGAATAAGTGTGATCTATGGAGAGACATATTCTCATCAAATGACCACGCACCACTTGCATGAGTAATACTGAGGTATGTGAAGAGAAACTTGACTCGTTCAATGACAGCATACAAATTAATATAAAGACGGTGATATGTGCTGAGAAGACTTCAGCAATTATCACCCAAACATAGATATATAATTGCAATGTATCTCGACGTCAAGACGAACTCATTTACAGTTGTACAACTAGAAGTTGAAAACGAATTTTCTCAGAGGAAAGGAACTAAGTTGAATAGATATATATTTCAAACTCACGAAAATGTATCCTAAATTAAATATACAAGTAATGAAATTACTAAATTTCAGAAGGTTAAAAAAAATGAAACCCCTAAATCCAATTGATAAATTAAATTACTGAAATTATACTTCAATTTAGCTAATTAGATCGTACGTTGTCAACTTGTTCAATTGCAACTTCAAGAAAAAACATTTCCAGAATAAATACTTAATAAATTACAGAAGTAACTAAAATCAAAAATTAAAGTAGAAACCTATGTCTTGCTATATCGTGCATACAAGCATCTAAATCGTGGCAGTTACATGCTGCGGTGCATTCCCAATGAATTAGGGTTTCAGACGCTCAGGAGTCTCGTCACTTGTAAAACAGCTAGCCCGACTCAGATTCGAAAATTCCTCGGTCTTAAATAATATATTGTCGAAATTTAGTTGAAAAACTTTTGAAGTTGGTGAATTGTTGGATATTGGAAAACTTGGAAAATTGTCGGAAAACCCTGAATTGTCTTGCGACTAGAAATCTATGCAGACATAAAAATTATTCACAACCAACCGGATATATTTGGTAAAATTGGCATCAGGGGAAAATACTTTATTGAACCGCTATATGGTAACTCATGCCCTATGAGCTATAAACGTTCAGAGCTATGATGGATTAAATACAGCACATTAGCATGTGTAAGAACGGGCGAAATCTATTGAATATTATCTCTGGTAATTAAAAATTGTCTCCACAATCATCTCCGATCTATAAATGGCCTCTTTATAATGTCAAACTTGTGAATACGAAATCAAAATCGTCAGTAGGTCACAAATGCGTACATGTATATTGTGCGCAATCACCTGATAGCTCAGGCAACCCTTAATAGGCTAAACTTGAACCTTTTTCTTTTTCTAAGACAAGTATATATCCAAAAAGGAAAAACGTGTGTGTAGTAGAGGCAGTGTGATGATCTTGTCAGCGGAAATGTTTCGTCCTAATCACCCAGTGTGCAATTACCATAAAGACTGGGCAAACTCCGTCCAATACGTTACCCTCTGCACTGAACTCCGATAAAAAAGGATATCCACGTTTTGATTTTATTTATTTATTTATTGTTTTACCAAGCATTATATAGTATTGTGTTATCATAACACATAACGGCATTGGAAGGATGTAGCAGTCAAAACACAAATCAATCAACTTATCCCTGCTTCCCAGTATTTCATTTTTTCTTTATCTTATTGGCCTCCGTTCTTGTTTTATTCTGAGTACTATTTTCCCTTGTACGAGGTGTCACTCGTTGTGACCTGGACCTTAATCGCATCCTAGTCTGGTTGATCACTGTCATGCTGGCCATTCATGCATGCACTGTCCTGGTAAGTTCGTGTATACTTTCACCTTGTTTCTGCAAAAAAGAGTTTTGTAAGTTCATGAACCTTATTAAGTGCAGCATTTTCATGTCCAACGTTTATTTTAAGGCGTTAAGTATGCTTTGTCCAGCCATGCCACACAACTACATTTAGATACACGTGGGTGAGTTAGAATTGGGACAGCGTCTGTCATAGTAGGTGAATCTGGACTTGTGGTGTCGTCTATCCGATAATCCTCTTGAAGGACGAGTTGTGGCATTACATCTTTATCAATCCGATCTTGTAAGCTTTGGATGCTTGTAATGTCCTCCTGTGTTCTCCGTTGCACCTTTGGTTGGCTAATGGACTGGGATGGATGAGGCATGACTGGGCTGGCACCTTGAGTGTGGGAGATTCTTCTTTCTTCTCAGTACTTAGCTGATATCGCCTGGCCATGCTTCATTATCCCTCCTCTCCAATGGAAATATGGTTGTTACTTAAGGCAATATACTTCCTCTCGTCAATTACCATACCACTCTTTCTATAACCTTTAATGACGACTCTATGTTCACCATAGTGACGACCACGTTCTTGAAGATCTTTAAAGGTGATGATCCTATAGTCATATAGTTTGCACATAAAGGGCTTCTGTTGAAGGTATTTTATATGCTCTTTCATGTAACAGGTTATGACTCTCCCTCGTTCGCTGTTTTGATTGCAAATCATGCAGGCATACAGTCTACCCCTGTGTACACTCAGGTTCAGTTGACTGTCCATTTCTGAAATATAAACTTATCTATGTAGGCTCTCTTGTTAATAAATGACTCAATCAGAAACAATAACACGATTGATAATTTATTATAATAAAAAATGACGACTGTGTAAAGCAATAATGGGAATGACAAGTAGTACTGAATGAAACACATGTGACAAACCTTGTTTCTGCGTGCGATATATGCACATTACACGTTCGTCTTCTGATACCATTTACTTATTTTATTCGCCCATCTTGGGGTGTTATCATCCAAGTAAGGTTTCATCATGTTGTTGTCCGATGCGTTTTTCTTTTCTTGCTCATTCATCTAGAGCACACTATTCATATCATTTATCTTTTTCAGAACAACAAAAGGACCCTCATATGTTACCTGTGACTTTAAATAGGTTATTTGTTTGGTCTGATCAAACGATGTCAGGCTAAGTCCCCTTCTTGATATTGATATTAGTGCAATCTTAATTCATAGCTGTTTATTTGCATTTTCACTGAAGATGTTTTCGTGCGACATAGCATGCATCATATGTACGATCCTTGAATCAATCTGTCAGCATAGTAGCCGTAGGATGTCACTTCGTTACCGTGGTAATTGAGATTTGTACGAAACGTCAGTTCCACTGGAAGACGGACGCCTCTACCAAACATCAAAAGATTTGGAGTTAGTCAAATTCACCCACTTGGAGTGGCACGATAAGCTACAGAAAGACACATAAAGTTTACATCTCATTCATTTTTTTCACCATTCTAATCTGCTTTTAATATCCGAAGTAATGTTTGGTTAAACCTCTCTGCCTGTCTATTACATTCTGCCTTTCTTACCATAGTCCTTATCTGAATTGATATTCAGCATTATACATAGCTCTAAAAAGAATTCACCCGCAAAAACTTCTACCCTAATGAGAGTGTACGGTTATCTAACACGCGTAATTTGCAATGACCTTATTCAGTATCGTCCGAGCGCATGCTTCTGTGTGGTCTGTAAAGGTTTCCAGGCTAGATCGTGCGGCTGCTAAGACCGGCTCGCCCGAAAATGTCATACGTGTTTTACAAACACAAATATATCTTCTTATGTTTAAGTAATGTAGAAAACTTTTCAGAATTTGTAGACCATAGTGGATACAATAAATATGAAAATAAAATGACTCGTTGTTTGTCTAAATGGAACTGAACCTAACAATCGGAGACATGAATTTAATAGTTTATAGAATTGTATTTTTTTTGCATTAGGGATCGATCATATAATGGGGTGGGGTTGTGCTGGGATTTTCTTTCAAGCTGGAATATTTCTATCTTTTACCTCAAGATATATTTCTTCTTCAACCAATCTAATGGATATAGTAGAGTAATGTGTTATTAAGTAAAGATATTTTTTTTAAACAAATATATTTTTTTAGTATAACTAACAATATTAATCAAATATAGTGATTAACGTAACTTAATCCTGGTGTTGAGTGAATCTATGAAGTGTGTGTGTGTGTCTGTGCATGTGTGCGTGCGAGAGAGAGAGAGAGATTTAAAAACTCATTTTGAGACGATCCCCGATCGAAAGAAATAGATCTACATCACGTCCCACTGTATGCAATGTAGCTTTATTCCACGGTTTGACGAGCCGATAATCCTAGAGAGGAGGTGTGCAACACGCTAATGAATGATGGTTGTCTTCCGATTTTGGTCTTAAATACAGAAATTGAAACAAACGTGAAATGGAATTAAAACCCAATTAAAACTTTGTTATTACTATTGCAATGAATACGAAATACATTTGGAAGGTTGTAGATGACGCCAAGGATTACATAAATGTCATATTCACCTTCCCATGTATAATAGTGGACTGGTTTGTCGTTGTAAACGACAGCCTGAGGACCTCCAGTATGTGCATGTTTTGGAATGAAATATAAGTCGATAAAAACAGCTAAGTGATGACCATTTTCATATAGATAAATAAAGAAGTATGGCTTAGCCGTTTCCTTCAACAAGTAAGTTCAATTCTGTATATTCATCAACTTGTACTCTCTCTCTCTCTCTCTCTTTCTCTCTCTCTCTTTCTCTCTCTCTCTCTCAAACATACGCACACGCGCACATAAGCACGCTACATTTGATCACAAGTAATGCGTTGATTTTATTCAGTATGGCCATTAGGTACGGGCATTTCTTTTGTCCGATATATTTTGGTTCATTGTGTTGTTGTCATTGTTGTTGTTGTCGTCGTTTTAGTCATCTTCGCAGCCGTCCTTTGTAAGTATAATGAAGGTGGCCTATTAGATTTACCGAGTAATTACCTAGCTCCCATACAAAAAAGTAACTTACGCAAAGGTTTTTCTTAGACGTACGAAATTTTCCTACGGATATCTTTGTGAAACGCACTTACGAAATAGCGTAATCTTACGCGTAAAACTTACGAAAAGTATGTGCATAAACTTACGTTGTTTAGTGAAACGGGCCCAAGATCCTTATCGGACATTGCCGTAACTGTGTTGTATTTTTCCTTGCTGCATGACGTCATGCTGTACAACACGTGCACACCACGCTACCAAGTTTGGGTACTACACGCATGTAAAAATAATCGGTTGTGTTTTGGAGGGTAACTTACTTGCATACGGCTTTGTATTCCTCCGGAATTGACAGAAATGAAACTATTTTGCTTCGATTAGTGCTTCCTTTTTGATATTTGATTAATAATTAAGTAAAACGATGTATATATTTCAATCGAAAATAATTGTTGTCAAAGTTGCAGCTTTAACTAATCCCCAAGTGCGTCAGTGATGACGTCTGAATGTTACGTCTTAACGAGCGTTATTGTTGGTTTCACGCGCATAAAGAAACATCTGTTGTGAACCTTGAGTTGTATACGGGGACGAAACGAGTTTATTGAGGGAAAAATTATGAAATCGTTTTATATGAGCTGTACTACACTCCAAACGCCGTGAAATATCGCTCAGAAAAGAAACTCGTTCATAATTTAAAGAAAAAAGTTGTGTAGAAACCTATGCATACTGCACTGCTTCATTCTGAAAGACACATATGTCTAAAAATAGAACATATAATATAACAGTTAATAACAATGGAAATAAATATACTTACCTTTCTGTTACCAGAATTATCTCCAAATGTGTCTTCTTGTTATTTCTGCTAACCAGATTTACATTCGTTTTAAAAATAAATCCTCAAGTGAAATTGTACTGCAATCGAGTGTATATTTCCAACAGAAATTACATTTATAACGAGAATTTTCTTTTCTTCTTTATAAAAGAAAATTCAAGATTCCATCTCCTTGAAAATTTTAGTTAGTGGCATTTAGATTGTCTAGGTTATAATTCGAAACTATCCATGAACGAACAAAAACAGATGTGAAGCTTTCTGTCAAGGCCAGTCCTTCAACCACATGTACATCGTACGGGATTGACCCAGCTCATAACTTCGAACCATCACCAGAGAAGAATAAAATATGGTTGAGTCGGAAGAACACCAAATTTCTTCCAGCTGTCATAATACGTCTCTAAAGCTCAATCTTAAGTAGATCGAAATGATGTTTTTGTTCAAACGAATGACTGCAGCGCGCGGTATGCTACCAAGTTCAAGGTCAATGGGTGGTGCTATGTGCGCCTAAATACTGTTTTGTTTGTGGGTGTGGCTCTTTTATCTTCTGTTGTGGATTCACTTTCAAATTTAGAAGACATTAAACTAACTTGCATCTAGTAGTATGTTGTGTTAACGCCGTGCAGTATAGGTCAGAAAAAGTAGTTCATATTTAATTCTTGACAGATATAGGCCGATACGTCCTATTACCACGTTACTATATAGAAAACATACCAAAAACAGTTTCACTATTCTTACTTTTTAACTTTTATCCTACTGCATGAGTAATCAACGTGTGATGTATTTGTCACGTTGAATGTATTTAATTTCCGATCAACGGGTTCGCCAAAGTGCTGGATATTCCGAGGTGACCTCTAACAGGAGGCGCACTAAAGAGAATGTCCTATTACCGCGGAAATTGAGAAATACAGTGACCGTCGGTAGTACAGTGTCAAAGTAAAATAAAAAAATTAATTAAAACTCTGGAAACGTTATGTAAAAGCAACACATTTAATCCCAAAAAAAATTCAACATTCAATTCATAAACTTAATCAAGATCTTTATATGCCCGAATTGTAGTAAATCCATGAAATAATTATGGTTTATGATATTCATGTTATATTGCATGGTATATTTATAGTTGACCAGAACTCAAGTAAACTTTAATTGTATGCCCCGTGTCTAGAAAACACCTTTATGAATTTGAAGGGATGACAGGGTTGATTAACGTGTCTTTATACTATCTGATATAAGAACCCACACTAAAACAAAACTTATGAGTTGACAATACACCCTTAATGGACCCACCCCCCACCCCCACAAGTTAGATAACACTTTTTGTCAAAGTGCATCAGTCAGTTCACCAGTTCTGCTTGTACTGTTTAAACTGTGAAGCAGACGAAGCCTCCTGTTAGAGGTCACCTCGGAATATCCAGCACTTTGGCGAACCCGTTGATCGGAAATTAAATACATTCAACGTGACAAATACATCACACGTTGATTACTTATGCAGTAGGATAAAAGTTAAAAAGTAAGAATAGTGAAACTGTTTTTGGTATGTTTTCTATATAGTAACGTGGTAATAGGACGTATCGGCCTATATCTGTCAAGAATTAAATATGAACTACTTTTTCTGACCTATACTGCACGGCGTTAACACAACATACTACTAGATGCAAGTTAGTTTAATGTCTTCTAAATTTGAAAGTGAATCCACAACAGAAGATAAAAGAGCCACACCCACAAACAAAACAGTATTTAGGCGCACATAGCACCACCCATTGACCTTGAACTTGGTAGCATACCGCGCGCTGCAGTCATTCGTTTGAACAAAAACATCATTTCGATCTACTTAAGATTGAGCTTTAGAGACGTATTATGACAGCTGGAAGAAATTTGGTGTTCTTCCGACTCAACCATATTCTGCTTCTCTGGTGATGGTTCGAAGTTATGAGCTGGGTCAATCCCGTACGATGTACATGTGGTTGAAGGACTGGCCTTGACAGAAAGCTTCACATCTGTTTTTGTTCGTTCATGGATAGTTTCGAATTATAACCTAGACAATCTAAATGCCACTAACTAAAATTTTCAAGGAGATGGAATCTTGAATTTTCTTTTATAAAGAAGAAAAGAAAATTCTCGTTATAAATGTAATTTCTGTTGGAAATATACACTTGATTGCAGTACAATTTCACTTGAGGATTTATTTTTAAAACGAATGTAAATCTGGTTAGCAGAAATAACAAGAAGACACATTTGGAGATAATTCTGGTAACAGAAAGGTAAGTATATTTATTTCCATTGTTATTAACTGTTATATTATATGTTCTATTTTTAGACATATGTGTCTTTCAGAATGAAGCAGTGCAGTATGCATAGGTTTCTACACAACTTTTTTCTTTAAATTATGAACGAGTTTCTTTTCTGAGCGATATTTCACGGCGTTTGGAGTGTAGTACAGCTCATATAAAACGATTTCATAATTTTTCCCTCAATAAACTCGTTTCGTCCCCGTATACAACTCAAGGTTCACAACAGATGTTTCTTTATGCGCGTGCCACCAACAATAACGCTCGTTAAGACGTAACATTCAGACGTCATCACTGACGCACTTGGGGATTAGTTAAAGCTGCAACTTTGACAACAATTATTTTCGATTGAAATATATACATCGTTTTACTTAATTATTAATCAAATATCAAAAAGGAAGCACTAATCGAAGCAAAATAGTTTCATTTCTGTCAATTCCGGAGGAATACAAAGCCGTATGCAAGTAAGTTACCCTCCAAAACACAACCGATTATTTTTACATGCGTGTAGTACCCAAACTTGGTAGCGTGGTGTGCACGTGTTGTACAGCATGACGTCATGCAGCAAGGAAAAATACAACACAGTTACGGCAATGTCCGATAAGGATCTTGGGCCCGTTTCACTAAACAACGTAAGTTTATGCACATACTTTTCGTAAGTTTTACGCGTAAGATTACGCTATTTCGTAAGTGCGTTTCACAAAGATATCCGTAGGAAAATTTCGTACGTCTAAGAAAAACCTTTGCGTAAGTTACTTTTTTGTATGGGAGCTAGGTAATTACTCGGTAAATCTAATAGGCCACCTTCATTATACTTACAAAGGACGGCTGCGAAGATGACTAAAACGACGACAACAACAACAATGACAACAACACAATGAACCAAAATATATCGGGCAAAAGAAATGCCCGTACCTAATGGCCATACTGAATAAAATCAACGCATTACTTGTGATCAAATGTAGCGTGCTTGTGTGCGCGTGTGCGTATGTTTGAGAGAGAGAGAGAGAGAGAGAAAGAGAGAGAGAGAGAGAGAGAGAGAGAATACAAGTTGATGAATATACAGAATTGAACTTACTTGTTGAAGGAAACGGCTAAGCCATACTTCTTTATTTATCTATATGAAAATGGTCATCACTTAGCTGTTTTTATCGACTTATATTTCATTCCAAAACATGCACATACTGGAGGTCCTCAGGCTGTCGTTTACAACGACAAACCAGTCCACTATTATACATGGGAAGGTGAATATGACATTTATGTAATCCTTGGCGTCATCTACAACCTTCCAAATGTATTTCGTATTCATTGCAATAGTAATAACAAAGTTTTAATTGGGTTTTAATTCCATTTCACGTTTGTTTCAATTTCTGTATTTAAGACCAAAATCGGAAGACAACCATCATTCATTAGCGTGTTGCACACCTCCTCTCTAGGATTATCGGCTCGTCAAACCGTGGAATAAAGCTACATTGCATACAGTGGGACGTGATGTAGATCTATTTCTTTCGATCGGGGATCGTCTCAAAATGAGTTTTTAAATCTCTCTCTCTCTCTCTCGCACGCACACATGCACAGACACACACACACTTCATAGATTCACTCAACACCAGGATTAAGTTACGTTAATCACTATATTTGATTAATATTGTTAGTTATACTAAAAAAAATATATTTGTTTAAAAAAAATATCTTTACTTAATAACACATTACTCTACTATATCCATTAGATTGGTTGAAGAAGAAATATATCTTGAGGTAAAAGATAGAAATATTCCAGCTTGAAAGAAAATCCCAGCACAACCCCACCCCATTATATGATCGATCCCTAATGCAAAAAAAAAATACAATTCTATAAACTATTAAATTCATGTCTCCGATTGTTAGGTTCAGTTCCATTTAGACAAACAACGAGTCATTTTATTTTCATATTTATTGTATCCACTATGGTCTACAAATTCTGAAAAGTTTTCTACATTACTTAAACATAAGAAGATATATTTGTGTTTGTAAAACACGTATGACATTTTCGGGCGAGCCGGTCTTAGCAGCCGCACGATCTAGCCTGGAAACCTTTACAGACCACACAGAAGCATGCGCTCGGACGATACTGAATAAGGTCATTGCAAATTACGCGTGTTAGATAACCGTACACTCTCATTAGGGTAGAAGTTTTTGCGGGTGAATTCTTTTTAGAGCTATGTATAATGCTGAATATCAATTCAGATAAGGACTATGGTAAGAAAGGCAGAATGTAATAGACAGGCAGAGAGGTTTAACCAAACATTACTTCGGATATTAAAAGCAGATTAGAATGGTGAAAAAAATGAATGAGATGTAAACTTTATGTGTCTTTCTGTAGCTTATCGTGCCACTCCAAGTGGGTGAATTTGACTAACTCCAAATCTTTTGATGTTTGGTAGAGGCGTCCGTCTTCCAGTGGAACTGACGTTTCGTACAAATCTCAATTACCATGGTAACGAAGTGACATCCTACGGCTACTATGCTGACAGATTGATTCAAGGATCGTACATATGATGCATGCTATGTCGCACGAAAACATCTTCAGTGAAAATGCAAATAAACAGCTATGAATTAAGATTGCACTAATATCAATATCAAGAAGGGGACTTAGCCTGACATCGTTTGATCAGACCATACAAATAACCTATTTAAAGTCACAGGTAACATATGAGGGTCCTCTTGTTGTTCTGAAAAAGATAAATGATATGAATAGTGTGCTCTAGATGAATGAGCAAGAAAAGAAAAACGCATCGGACAACAACATGATGAAACCTTACTTGGATGATAACACCCCAAGATGGGCGAATAAAATAAGTAAATGGTATCAGAAGACGAACGTGTAATGTGCATATATCGCACGCAGAAACAAGGTTTGTCACATGTGTTTCATTCAGTACTACTTGTCATTCCCATTATTGCTTTACACAGTCGTCATTTTTTATTATAATAAATTATCAATCGTGTTATTGTTTCTGATTGAGTCATTTATTAACAAGAGA
Organism: Margaritifera margaritifera; assembly: GCA_029931535.1. Classification (NCBI taxonomy): domain Eukaryota; kingdom Metazoa; phylum Mollusca; class Bivalvia; order Unionida; family Margaritiferidae; genus Margaritifera; species Margaritifera margaritifera. The sequence continues at coordinate 3,732,256 of JAQPZY010001525.1, read as the reverse complement.
GCCTACATAGATAAGTTTATATTTCAGAAATGGACAGTCAACTGAACCTGAGTGTACACAGGGGTAGACTGTATGCCTGCATGATTTGCAATCAAAACAGCGAACGAGGGAGAGTCATAACCTGTTACATGAAAGAGCATATAAAATACCTTCAACAGAAGCCCTTTATGTGCAAACTATATGACTATAGGATCATCACCTTTAAAGATCTTCAAGAACGTGGTCGTCACTATGGTGAACATAGAGTCGTCATTAAAGGTTATAGAAAGAGTGGTATGGTAATTGACGAGAGGAAGTATATTGCCTTAAGTAACAACCATATTTCCATTGGAGAGGAGGGATAATGAAGCATGGCCAGGCGATATCAGCTAAGTACTGAGAAGAAAGAAGAATCTCCCACACTCAAGGTGCCAGCCCAGTCATGCCTCATCCATCCCAGTCCATTAGCCAACCAAAGGTGCAACGGAGAACACAGGAGGACATTACAAGCATCCAAAGCTTACAAGATCGGATTGATAAAGATGTAATGCCACAACTCGTCCTTCAAGAGGATTATCGGATAGACGACACCACAAGTCCAGATTCACCTACTATGACAGACGCTGTCCCAATTCTAACTCACCCACGTGTATCTAAATGTAGTTGTGTGGCATGGCTGGACAAAGCATACTTAACGCCTTAAAATAAACGTTGGACATGAAAATGCTGCACTTAATAAGGTTCATGAACTTACAAAACTATTTTTTGCAGAAACAAGGTGAAAGTATACACGAACTTACCAGGACAGTGCATGCATGAATGGCCAGCATGACAGTGATCAACCAGACTAGGATGCGATTAAGGTCCAGGTCACAACGAGTGACACCTCGTACAAGGGAAAATAGTACTCAGAATAAAACAAGAACGGAGGCCAATAAGATAAAGAAAAAATGAAATACTGGAAGCAGGGATAAGTTGATTGATTTGTGTTTTGACTGCTACATCCTTCCAATGCCGTTATGTGTTATGATAACACAATACTATATAATGCTTGGTAAAACAATAAATAAATAAATAAAATCAAAACGTGGATATCCTTTTTTATCGGAGTTCAGTGCAGAGGGTAACGTATTGGACGGAGTTTGCCCAGTCTTTATGGTAATTGCACACTGGGTGATTAGGACGAAACATTTCCGCTGACAAGATCATCACACTGCCTCTACTACACACACGTTTTTCCTTTTTGGATATATACTTGTCTTAGAAAAAGAAAAAGGTTCAAGTTTAGCCTATTAAGGGTTGCCTGAGCTATCAGGTGATTGCGCACAATATACATGTACGCATTTGTGACCTACTGACGATTTTGATTTCGTATTCACAAGTTTGACATTATAAAGAGGCCATTTATAGATCGGAGATGATTGTGGAGACAATTTTTAATTACCAGAGATAATATTCAATAGATTTCGCCCGTTCTTACACATGCTAATGTGCTGTATTTAATCCATCATAGCTCTGAACGTTTATAGCTCATAGGGCATGAGTTACCATATAGCGGTTCAATAAAGTATTTTCCCCTGATGCCAATTTTACCAAATATATCCGGTTGGTTGTGAATAATTTTTATGTCTGCATAGATTTCTAGTCGCAAGACAATTCAGGGTTTTCCGACAATTTTCCAAGTTTTCCAATATCCAACAATTCACCAACTTCAAAAGTTTTTCAACTAAATTTCGACAATATATTATTTAAGACCGAGGAATTTTCGAATCTGAGTCGGGCTAGCTGTTTTACAAGTGACGAGACTCCTGAGCGTCTGAAACCCTAATTCATTGGGAATGCACCGCAGCATGTAACTGCCACGATTTAGATGCTTGTATGCACGATATAGCAAGACATAGGTTTCTACTTTAATTTTTGATTTTAGTTACTTCTGTAATTTATTAAGTATTTATTCTGGAAATGTTTTTTCTTGAAGTTGCAATTGAACAAGTTGACAACGTACGATCTAATTAGCTAAATTGAAGTATAATTTCAGTAATTTAATTTATCAATTGGATTTAGGGGTTTCATTTTTTTTAACCTTCTGAAATTTAGTAATTTCATTACTTGTATATTTAATTTAGGATACATTTTCGTGAGTTTGAAATATATATCTATTCAACTTAGTTCCTTTCCTCTGAGAAAATTCGTTTTCAACTTCTAGTTGTACAACTGTAAATGAGTTCGTCTTGACGTCGAGATACATTGCAATTATATATCTATGTTTGGGTGATAATTGCTGAAGTCTTCTCAGCACATATCACCGTCTTTATATTAATTTGTATGCTGTCATTGAACGAGTCAAGTTTCTCTTCACATACCTCAGTATTACTCATGCAAGTGGTGCGTGGTCATTTGATGAGAATATGTCTCTCCATAGATCACACTTATTCCATTCTACAAATGTATGAGTGATCTTCAAATATCATACTTTCCAAGAGTGAAATTTCTGTGAGTTCGTTGGGCAATCAAATTATTCATGTAGATATCATACAACACTTAAAAAAGCAGTTGTATAGGATATAGTTCAAGGGACTTAAGTCTTTCTGTATTGGAAACAGTCGCAGAATAAATTGTTTCCCTTGATCGATGTTATCCGTGTAATTCTGGTGTTCATTATCAGCAAGAATAGCAAGACATACAATCGTACTCTGCCAAGGACTGTCAATTGTACCGATAAAGATAATCCTTTAGTCTCCCACTCCTCGTATCTACATACTTATAATAGGGAAATACAATTCCTCGAAAACAATCTTAAAAATATGATTTGAAGGATATAGACCCAAATGTCAAATACAATTAAGATTAAGTATTTAATGAAGGCTATTCTCAAGCGTAAATACACATTTGCTTCAGAAACATATTCGCTTTTAAGAGGTTGCATGTCTAAATGTTTATAAACACCAACAGACTTACAAAAGGGTAACAGTGAATTTAATTAAGGGGGCAGGTAAATGAGAATAAGAGGCATGAACAATCCGTAGTGTTAAGACATTCGACATATAAGCGTCGAAGAAGAAGAAGAAGATGAAGAGAGAGAGAGAGAGAGAGAGAGTGTGTGTGTCTGTGTGTGTGTATGTGTGTTTTCGAATATTGGTTATCTAAGCATTCCTGTAACTGACTCATATGCAGAACTTTGAGGGACGCAATATCAGCTGCAGGAATTAGATGCTGTTTTCAACATACAATGTGGGAACTCTGGAGAAGCGATTCCTCTATATTTGGTATAATGGTACCAATTTAGAATTGCAGGAAATCTACGCAATATGTATCGTTAGTCGAAGCACTGGCTAGATTTATACATGGAAGGGAGTTTAATTCTCTAGCCTGTTCCACTATATGGTGTCAACTAATATACGCAGACAACTATACGGACGAACAAAAAAGCAACGCAAATATCTAAAAATATTGAAGGCATTTAAAAAATGAACAAGGACGTTAGAGCCTGGAAAGGATTTATGACCGTAGCATAGACTTTGAATATTATCGGTGTGAAATGAAAAATATCATTGACGTGGTTTAGTCGAGTTTGTTTCAGTCTGCTGTTTATTATAAGGAATGTATTTCTCTCTTTGTTTAGTCAAGCGTGTCTCTGCTAGCCAGGGTCATTCAGGTCACTTCGAAGGTCATCGCCATGCAACTGAAAACAAACCTATGGCTGGGGAAAACAAATCAGAAGAACCCCAAAACAACCCCCCAACCCCCCAACCCCCAACAATAACAAAATACAAAATGAAACCAAAACAAGGCACCCCAGATTTTAAGGTGCTAGAGGACACTCTGAGCGTTCCCAAAGGCAAATACAATTGATACCAAATCGCACATTTAAGGTGAAAAAATAAGAGTAAACTTTGTATCAGTCAGGAAGATATTTGCAAGACCATTTCTTTGTATGTTTCGTGACGTCATTTTTTATGACCCTATATGGTTTTTATTACTCCCCGTACATAGGTAGCAGTGGGTCAGGGAACCATCCCGCTAACTACCTCATAAGTCATTATAAGTGCGAGTTACTTGACAGGGAATACTTATTAACACTAGTACATAGTATTATATCCTAATTCTAAATCAAATACAGAATTTAATATTGGCTACCATATAGGTATGACAAAAAGAGAGGGAGACAAATTTCAAATATTGATAGCTAAAATGTGTCAAAAATCTCTTAAGGAGGTAGAGAGAGAGAGAGAGAGAGAGAGAGAGAGAGAGAGAGAGAGAGAGAGAGAGGAGAAGAGAGCGGGGGAGCAAGAGACAAAATATAGTGTAACTTTTTTATACACGCACACTCATATATATATATATATATATATATATATATATATATATATATGCACATACATATATACATACATTTATACATACATATATATATATATATATATATATATATATATATATATATATATATATATATATATATAAATACATATATACACACACATACATCTACGTACAAACACCCATGCACGTATGCATGTTACCATTAGATTCAACATTCAGTTGTTAATAAAAAAGTTGTATACAGTATATATGTTCTTCATTCATTTGATAATATTTATATCCGTTTACTACCAATCTTCTAAAACAATAAAAATAAATACATAACTTAGGAGACAAATAGTACTCTAACAACCTACTGTATTAAAATCTTTGAAATTGCTCTACTTTATAGATGTGTATACACAACATTACATGTTTTCTATTTCTAATGTACTCAACAAAGGCATTAACATATTCAGACCATACACACATCAATGTACAAATGCTTAATTTCATATATGAACATATCTGAGCTGTTTCTAAATTGTAGTTGTGATTTGTAAACTTATATATTGTATAATTTCCATTTGTCATCAATATTTTTCAGTGTACAATTGATATATGCACAATATTTTTCTGACATGTAGTTAAACTTCATTTTGTTTAAATCAGTCATGTTCGATGTTTCAATGTTAAAGCTACATTTATAGATATATGAATTCACTTCCAACAAAAGGAGAATGATCACTGTATCTTTTTAGTTTGGGTCTTATATACCAAACATAAATTCTCTATATGAAACTTGTAAAATTGTGCAGATGATTACACTTGTTCCTTATCACTTAACACAGTCAGTAAGCAATGACTCAGGTTTGGAACAGTTCCAGAAAATATGAGACAAACTCTCTAAGAAGTCGCTACATAAAAGGGCACACATGCTTGCACGGACTTTTCCAATTGTGTTCCAAAATGTATTTGTTGGTAAAATTGTATGCATTATTTTAGTTTGAAACCATCTCAGTCTAGGACACTTAGTTAATTTAAAAGGCAAGGAAAAGTATTCATTCCAATTACTCTTATCTATAAACTCATGTTCTGGACTCCATTTCAATACTGATGCTGGCCTTGAAGTCTTAATTATAATTTTTTTTAGTATGCTTTTACAGCCTTTGTTTTTCCTTAATGAGCAACATTACAGAGTTATGTAAAAATGGCCATATATATTAGAATTAATGTTTATATCACGTTTGCTAGAAAAAGATTGGGTGGCTCTGAGAATGCCTTGAAACTCAAGAATGTTTACATGCATTCCACACGTATTACAAAATCATCTATATTAATACATGAACCGTTTTCACTGACTAAATCGTTTACATACAAAATTCTCCTTTCACCCAGTGCATGTGCATAACACTAGAATTTCCAACTTTAATATTATGATTCATCCATATTTGAGTTTTAAGAAAATCTTGTGAGTTTTCTAAAGTAAATGTATCATGTAATCCAACAGATGCTGCAAATGCATCTGTCCAGAATGCATTCAAAGTATTTCTCACTTTTGTCATACAATACATACCAATAGTGAAAAACCTTTCTATATTTGGCACGGAAGTTGTTAAAATCTCTTTCCATTTAGGTTTAGAGGTGACAAGTCTTCTCACCCAAGTTAGTTTCAAAGTATGCACAAGATTGTTTATATCTATTATTTTCAAACCAAATTCCCAATACTCTTTGAGAAAAATGTTATTTTAAATTTTATCTTTTCCAGCACCCAATACGAACTTATGGAAACTTAGCTGTAGGTGGGTTTGGTAAACTTATAAATAGGTGGATACTCGTAGATAGGGCCACATGTTTCACAACTACAATGTTTCCAAGTTGGGTAAGTGATATTTTTGAACACTGTAAAAGTAAAGATTTAACTTCTCTAGTTTTGTTTTCATAATTTAGCTTGACCATATCATCTAACTCTATGGAGAATGTAATACCTAAATAGGTAAAATAAGCTGCATTCCAATCTAAATGATATTCTTGGCGGTAAATTATACTACTTCTAGTTGTACTTCCTATCAATACATATTCATGTTTTTCAATATTTATACTGAGACCTGAAAATTTAGAATATTGGTAGATAAGATGTAGAGCTGACTGAAGCGACTTCTCTGAGCCATCTAGGGTGAGAGCGGTGTCATCTGCATACTTTAAAAGAAGATTCTGTTTTTTTTTACTTCAATTCCTTTAATATTGGGATGTTTCAAAATCAAATGGGCTAATCTCTCTTCACATAAAAGAAACAAATAAGGTGATAGGGATCATCATGTCTACATCCTGTCTTGATTTCAAATCATGGTGAACATTGTCCATTTACAGTGACACAAAATTTAATATTTTTATAAAAAAAGCTGGATACAGCTTTTAAAATCCTTTCTAAAATTTTGAAAATGTTATACTTGATTAAGACAAGACAACACAGCAAAATAAAATGCTTTCTCCAAATCAATTAAAAGAAGAGGTCCAAATAACTTGCATTTTTTTCGAGTAAAACATAAGGTAATAAACAGTACGTGTATTTTCTCCTATATATCTGCCTTGGAAAAATCCTGTTTGGTCACTACTTATACTTGATGGAAGTATAGGTTTAAGTCATTCGCAATGCATGCTGATGCGAGTTTCTATGTGGCATTAAGTCAAGAAATGGGTCTCCAGTTTTTTAAAAAGTTGTTTGGGTTTGTCTCCTTTAAGGAGACATATTGTAACACCTTCTTTCTGAATTGATTATAGCTAACCATTATTATTGGCAGAATTGATAGCTGTCACAAAATACTGACCAGTATCTCCCCAAAAGACGTTAAAGAACTGATCCTGAACTTTGATTAATAGGCATATTTTTAAGACTTGTTGTTGCGTCTGTTAGTGTAATTGGGCCATGCATTGATTTACTTTGTTTTATTAAATTTAGGGATGTCTATAAAATTCAATGAAGCCTCAAGATCAATTGGGTCTACATGGTGATAGGAATAAAAGTTTTCATAGTATAATTTAGTTTCTGTTAGGATTTCTAGCTCATTGGTTTTAAATGTTCCATCTTGTTTAGCAAATTGAGAATCTAATGGCAGAAGCTGGAGTTGGTTCCAAGTTAGAATTTGATGTGGAAGACATATTTGTTCTTATACTCTTGAATAAGGTTCTTAACAGGCGTTATGTTATAACTCTTTCAATAGAGATTTTTTAAATTTCCAAAATGTTTTGTATTTTTCTGTTTTTCGAAAAATAAGAGTTACTTGCACTAGACAATGGCCAGTTCTATAGCCTGGTTATATACAGGCATCATTTACCATTGTAAAAAGAGTTTCTGAAACTAGGAAGAAATCTAGCCTTACTTGCTTGATGGAGTTGTTCTTTTTCCAAGAGTATCTTTTTGTATCCATATTTCTTTCTCGCCAGATATAAATTAGAATATATTCAGCAAACATATCAATTACTGCATCCCTTGCCTTTGGTTGTTTTTAGGAAGTTGTAATTATGTCTCAAGTTCTTGATTCATAACTAAAGTGAACGTCAGTTTTAATGTCATGCCCGTTATGACGTTATAATCTCAATGATGGCAACAATTTCTCAAGGGATTGGATCAAAACGTATCCGTATCACAAGAGGATGCATTGTATACTATATTTTCCACAGACTGGTATCCGCTACTATGAACTGGTTTATGCCGTTAGTCTCATTTTTTCTCGACTCCCTATCGTAAAAGGAAAGAAAAAAAAATCAGACAACAAATACTACTCATGGATTTAACTATACTCCGGAATCAGTGATATACGATCTCGAAGTGACCGATATTTTAATTGATTTGTTTAGGATTAAAAGATCATAAAACCATTTCTGTCGAAGGTAAAATTAAGACTGGAACCAGTATAAAAATGTGTTGCCAAAAAAAAATAAAAATAAAAAAATGAACATTCAGAATTAAGTGTTACGTACTAGAGGCAAATGTTTTACAGTTCGTAGTCATGGTTTCCATCTTCAGAATCTTTTGCAAGTGTAGTTTTACATCTGAAATCCTGAGGAAGAGCACAAGTATATAGATGCATATGATTTGTTAGTATTCGGAAGCTAAGTGGAATTTGTAAACTTATTTGTATACACCATAACTGTACAGCTTCAGTACCAGTATTTTTGCGTTCATTGTACATTGTTCTGTCATGTTTTTTATATAACTCAAACAGTTAACCACAACTATTTGTCTTGAATATGTTTTAGTAACATGTAAAAATCGTCACTTCCGTAGAATATGGCGATGTCTTTCACAAGCAGTGTATTTTTTTACGACTTGATTGTTAGCATATCAAACGGCACAAACAACAAGCAAGTACAGTCGGTATGTTTGAGCTTAACATTATTATCACGTTATATGTAAAGTGTGTTCGGGTAAATGCTGCTTGGAATGCATGTGGTACACTGTTGTCTTGGACTGAGCTATTTATTTTTGTCACAACCTCCTGGCGATTTTCTTTTCACTGAAACATATATTTGGCAGATTATCTTTCCTGTTGTATCCGTCGTAAGACATTTTACAGATATTTATACTGCGTGCATAGTACAAATATCCTCCCTACCATGTACAATAAAAAATGAACGTTTCGGGGTACCGTCACATCGTCAAAAGATATATTTCGTTGACAAGATATTATTGTCGATATCGTCAGATGCTCAACATGACACTTCGTTGCCTATGGGTTGGTATGCAAAACTATTGACATGCTTAAATGTACGTAAACAAACCCTAGAATGCATATCCCTCGTAAATATGCGCATAACACTTAATATATATTTACAGCCAGGGAAAAGTAATATGAATACATTGGTCATAAAAAGTCACCATTATTGGACAGCGTTTAATGAACTAATATTTGTTATTTAAAATAATTCCTTTTGTGAATTCGCGGAGGGAGGATTTCACAATTGAGTTATTGTTTAATGACTGATTGATTAACTGATTTAATTATTATTTTCTTTTTAGGTTCATATATTTCTTCAGTTCAAACAATTTATTAGTATGTATCTGTCTTGATGAGTTCACACTGATTATGCCGTTGTGTGGGGAAATGATGGATTGTAATTTTTGCGTTGTTTTCCTAGACTGCTTTCTTTATATGGAATCTGAAATTTAAGATTATTATCCAATTACTCCCACAGTATCATTTCAGACTTTTCTTAAATAAAACATACCAAAGTGTGTATTATTAAATGGAATAAGTTTCCTGGTGTTATTTTTGAGAAACAAAATGGAAGATTTATGAAAAATATTCAGTCTCAGGCTACAAAAGCCATGCTCATTTTTGAAATAAAAACACGAGTTTTAAATTTGAATTTGTCTTTAGAATTTCAATTGACACTTTTCAATCAAAATAATGTACCTATATTAACATATGGATGCAAATTGAGGGTATTTGAAAATAATATACATACTTTAAGAGATCACACTGAGGATCACGATGTATTTCAAAATCATATGACAAATTTACGAGTGATCAGTATTTGCAAACGTGTCTTTCTGACATTAACAGTTCGTGTACAGAAAGAATGTACCTTATGTTGAAAACAGATTTTATTTTTGAAAAGTATTAACAAATATTCTTAAGTTAGGTGACCTGTCTCAAAGTAGAAGTGAATAAGTGTTAAGAAATATTAGCAGATTGATGCCTTTTAATTGTGGTCTTCTGTAAACCAACGGCATATGCCGCCATAGTATTTACTTACATGATTATATAAATTAGTGCAAGTGATGTACCTCTCTACACTCATTTGATTATTAATTTTATTTTGTATATGCCGCACGTGTCAATGTAACATTTACCTGATTGCAATAGAGCTGAGTTGATCAGCATTATTCACAAAAGGTAGTTTCTTTCGTTCTTTTATTCCGATTTTATTTATTCGTTCTTCTGAAGATCATTGAACACAGGTCTCAATATCCTTCTATTATATGTGAGATGTAACTGTCAGCTAAAGTTAATAAACTCAGCGGAAAGCAAGTTAGAGCTCGGTTTTTCTGTTTATTTTAAAGCTGCTTTTTTTTCTTCTTGTCTTTTCAACATTACAAAATTGGTTGCGGCGAACGCGGCAATGGTGTGTACGGCCTTGTTAAGAGATTGATTAATGGATGGATCAGTAGATGGATGGATTCAAGTGTAGGTAGTTGATTGTGTAGATGGATGGGTTGGTTGGTAGTGCATATTTTTCATTTGGGACAATTAAACCTGGGCAGTATCAAATTTGCTTCATACCAAAACTCGTGTGATTAAGGTCAAGGCGGTTCACCTATTGAGTTGAACGCAGAGTCTGTTTAATAAAATTAAAACAAAATGTTTAATATTTTTCGTTTTGTTTGCCCAGTGGAATTTAGAAAAAAGGCAATTTAGACAAGAATGTGTGTGTGGAGGAAAAGGATACCCGTCTGATTGGATCAAAAAGGTCAAAGCCAAAATACATTTAAGAAAATTTAATTCAGTCCATATTTTTTCCTGTTTTAGAAGTATTAACGTAAAAAAATGTGCCGGCATGGAGCGTGTATGTTTGCTTTGCTATTAGGGAGGTGGTTGACTCACGATTTACTGGCGTTCATGCAGGAACACTGTGTCTAAGGTGCCGTAGTGAACGCGTTCCCACATACCTTCATTATGCAAGGTAAAAAGACGCTCTAGCAACCACGTTCATACGGGAAAGCCAGTGCAGTGTTGGCATATAGAAATATATAACGTGGTTCGCAAGGAATTGTATATAGAGGCAATGCTTTATAAAAGGGTCAGAATAATACGATTAATCTCATTTTTAAATTAGCACGGACTTCCTGTCGTCAGCGCTAGAGTAGTGCGTTTTTTCCCTTTTTTTGTTGTATTTGTAAACCTCGTTTATGATAAGCCGGAACTCTTTAGGAGTACACCTTTAAGGGCCCTGGATGTGTCGTCTGAGATGACATTCAATGTAGCCTCTGCTAGCACGCGAATCTCGTAGTGTTTTTTGTTTGTTTGTTTTTTATTTGTTTGTTTTTTTACCTGGAGGCGCTGGCAAATAAACATGTTCGCAATCCCAGCTTCCCCAACCCCCATGATGACAGGGGCGGCAAGAGTGGTAGAGAATATGCCTACACCGCAGGCTCCCATTTTGAGGCCGGTTGTTATAATGGTAATGTTAATACTGTCAATGGCACTGACAGCCCTGTGGTACTTTCTGTAGAGTGCAGCACTCGTAGTAACTCGTTCTTGCTCAAGCTGATGTCTGAGATCGCTGATTTTCTGGACTCCGCAGTTTCCATCCTCGCTTGCAGTTGAAACGAAACATATCTCTAAATACATGCCCTTTTTTGCAAATCCAATATTTGTCGCATTCATTCAGAAGGGAGCAGCTGGAACTACAGAATCTAAGTGCTTCATTTTTCAATCTTAGAAAATCATTGTGCCGTCAAAACGTGATAGCTTGGAGGCCAATACGGTGTCAACATATGCCGTTTGAGCAGTCTTGCAATCGTAGCAGAGGTACGCTTTTTCTTTTACCAACGCAGTCTTTCTGTTGGAAAAAAATGCTCATTATACTTTAATTTTAATGAATCTAGCACTACCATGAAAGACAGTCCGGTGTTTTCAAGGGTGTGCTGTTAACTGTTCCACTCTTCAGCTTCTTAAACTTGAGGCGAGGGTATTGTACGGTCGTAGCACCACCCAATCCTGAAATTGGTATGGGAACAATTCCTGGCAGTGTGGAGTCTTCGCCGTCGACAACATTGTCTGTCGTACAAAACTGGTCCAGACTGAAAAAGAGGTCCTTTTGCACAGTAAAATATACTGGTCTACCTTCGGTATAACGACCAGCACTGCGCTACCCTTCATCATCTAATCCCTGGACGGTTTGCAAGCCTGGGCTAAGATACATCTCATAATCGACCTGGAGCACCATCGTTATCAGCCCATTGGACACAAAAACCCGAAGGAAAAGACATAGAAGTACTTTTGGTTATCAGCTTTGCAATCATATCACAATCATAGAAGCATGGTTTAATTTTTAACAAAGTACGGACCAAACTGCTAGTCGGTCGGCATTGAAATAAGAATTTGCCAACCTTAATATTGGACCAGAAAACTCGGTAGGTAATAGATCGATGGTCAACCATGAGACACCCCGATCGTTTGTCAATGTACTGCTGCAGTGACACTGCCTAGCCGCTTTCAAGATTTATTTTATTTGTTTTTGCGAGTGTAATAAACAGAACAGAAGTGCACAGCACAAAGACGTAGCAGACGACGTGGCAAAAAGGGCTTTTACTTCAATACCAGCGCTGCATCTAAAGATCGCGCCGCATTTCTAGCTTTTTTGATCCCCATAATGCTGGCCGTGCAAACATTTTGTCTGCTGGTCTGTGGGAACTTTTTCGGCGGGCTACTGAATTCCTGGCACCGCCTTAGTATACAGTCTTTATTTGCTGATGTTATAGCCTATGAGATCCAGTTGACCTTTGATTGTCAAAACGCCTTTTTATTGTGTGTAATGAGTGTCTAGAAGAACCGAAGATTGCACTGCTGTGTTATCTCACTCGTAAACAGGTTCAAGTTGTCATCATCAAGTCTAAAATGTGCATAATCAACCTTTGTTGTGGTTATAACATTTCTTTCCTAAACATCTACTACTATCTACTGTTGTGTCTTCATCTCCTCCTCAAGGAGCTCACCCGGCAAATTTGTCAATCTGCTTACTATTTTATTGATTACCATCATGTCTTATTTGTGGGACGTCCTGCAGTTTTTTTTTTCATTCCATATGCTGCACACGTCTTCGTACTTGTCTCTTCTGCAAACATGGCATCATCTCAATACGATAGACACATAAATCCATAAAGGAGGTTACGCGAGTCGCTGGCTTGAAGGCGATTCGCCAGTCAGTGGTTATTTCTAAAGATCCCAGCACCACTGACCAACACCAGAAACTCACTGTGACTTTTCCAAGGTTGAGTAGAGATGACGTTATCGTGCTTGGCTCGACCTGTCTGATTCGAACAGAATGATTGTAAACAACATCGGACGAGTGAGCAGGAGGATGCTGCCTGCTAGGGCATTGCCAGAAATGCAGACGCTGCTGCAAACAGCGGAGACGACCAGGCAGTCGCAGACGCCTACGACAGCAGGTATTATGTGCCCCTCGACCTTGGATCGCTCGAGGAGTGGTTTAGACCTCTGTGCATGCCAAAGACTAATACATTATCACTAGTATCTCATATGAGTACAATATGGTGAACGATGCAAATCTGGCACGCTTGGTGGACAACCAATATGAGGTGGGCAAGGTTATTCTCTACGACAGAGTACACCGTTACAAGTATTATACGCTTGACAAGAGAGAAACCACGTGGAACTTCAACATTATTGAGCCCTCGCTCTCTCTGAATTGCTTCTTGCTTCTCATTGCGGATCCAGTGGACCCAGGTGCTGCATACGTCCGCAACCCCAATATATTTTACTACCCCAAAATAAAAAGTATCAAAATTACGGCTGAAGGCAAATCCAACCAGCTGTACTCCGAAGGAATGATGCCCCTACCAGCATTTGGACAAGATATTCCCGGGCGAAGTCTTTAAGCTCTGTGCACGATTCAATGCGCGTTCGATAGTATCTGTGACCAAGAGCACTCGCGGAAAAGGGCTCCACTTTTAGACGGAGTTGACAGTCACCTTTCTGTCCGTTCGATAGTACAAACTGCCACAAACTGTAGCCGCACTAGAGTAGGACCCATTTGTTGATAAAGCTGTTACCACCGTTACATGCGAAATTTATAACAGCTACGTAGCGCTCTTGGCACCGCCTTCGGTGGCGCTGACCACCGTCAATCATTTTCATTTTGGACAACACTGTTCCCCAGCAATACACAATGATGGAAACGGCACAAGTGCAGCGTGCGATCTCTCTGTAGGTGAGGCAACAACCACAAGAGGTTCTCTAAGGAGTAAAAGTAACTATTTGAACGACTAGCACCAATTCTGCACCGGTTTATAGCTGCTAGTTGTCAAATAGACCCTATCCAGGCGAGGCGTGGAAGAAAGACGCAGATGTCCCCAAAGATTAGAAGGAGAAACTGCTCTGGGAACTTCAAAAAGCCAAAAAGACTACTGCACGCCTGCAAGCCATAGCGAGCGGGAACCTCAGAATAGCCGCGCGTGAGCGCCTGTGTTATCGGAACTGCTGGCTTGGGAACAACAAGTGTCACGATGTCCGTAACGACACTGGGTATTATATGACATGTGTTTGTAGGTTTTTTATTTGCAACCTGCGCTCGTCGTCCCGACTTTCCAATGTAGCATCTGGTGCTCAGGCGGTAAAGACAATAGACCCCCCCCCCCCCAAAAAAAAAAAAAGGAAAAAAAAAAAAACCCAGAAGAATAAGCAATCAGCATCCTCACCCAGGTATTGAGCAAGCAAGTAGATATGTTTAGGATGAGATATTTCCAGAGCTTGCTCGTGTCCAATAATGCTTTTTTCCAGCAGACGGTATAAACTTTGTTAATACGGTCTACCTAGCAGTCATGGAGACGTGTTGGGCATAGGCCCTGTACAAACCAGCAAAATAATCATAAAGTCGCAGTCACGATAGTCAGTCAGCTCAAGGACTTCGCAATGCTGACCCTTAATTTTGGGTTGGCTTTGGCTACCAAAGTCATGCTGGTGAAGCAGTGTATCATTCCGGCGGTTATCATGAAATACGTTGAACGTCAGCCTGCTTGTTTTAAGCAATGATATTCACTAAAATAGTGGGCAATGCAGTATTAAATGCACTGGAATTCTCCGGTTCAACGTATCTATTTTCACAGCTGCAGTAGAAAGGCGTGCACAAAAGCGAATACGCCATGATAAGGCCATCAAGCAGCTCAAAGAAGCACAGCTCGCATTGTCTAAAAAGTGCAAAATAAGCAGATGGACATTCTTTACAAAGAGCTTCAGTGATGCTATGCGTGAGAACTAAAAAACGGAGAAACAGAATGCATCAGTTGGATGTCATTACCTTCCTTGCCATTATTTTTGTGAGCCGCCATTGCCTATCCTCTTTTTGCCAAACGCATCTACAGCCATTAGCTCGTTGTCTTTGAAAGTCCTCAGGATCGTCTTAAGCTTCAACCTGTCCACGCCGGTGCTACTCTCAATTGCATGCACTACATCCTCCACCCACCCCCAGCCCCTTTATAAACCCTATTATGCTTGCAATATGACATAATGGCACTCAGGCGGCTATGGGAGCCCGTATCGACAGCAGAAATGACACGCATCACACTGTGGTTATTCCTTCCGACACGGTAAAGGCGTCCTATGATACCTTTGCAGCAAACCAGTGCACCAGGCTCAAGTGACAAATCAGGTCCTCAGGCTCTTTGCCACTGATAGGGACTGCATTTTCAACCGCCTCAACGCTTTGGGCCAGAGAATGCCAGTAGCCGTGTAGAAGGGGATGACATTCTCGTCCTTGTAACTGGGACGAGACCACTTGCCTTAGATTTGTTCTGAGTCCTTTGGGGATGGGGGTTCGGTCTTCGCTGGCTTGTTGGCACAGACCTGCTTAAAGCGCTTCACGTCTTTGTCAGCCACGCAGACGTGAGTGTCGTTCATCATAATGACAAAGACAATCTTTTTTTGTGTGGTTCGAAGCAAGAAAAAAAGACGTTGCCTTGAATGTCAATCGCGATGCTAGGATAGAGCACTTTCTAAGTCACACGCCTGCATCAGGCCAACACAGTTCCCTGGGCACGTAGTCAGCCGGGAGAGGTTCGTAGGAATGGGCGAACTTCCACAGAGCTTAACAGGTTAGGTATATGTTGACTGTCGATGCTTTCTTCGGGATGCATTGTACAATCCGGGAAAGCGCTGAGTGAAACCTGGAAGGAAGTTATGACTGTTCCAATGCGAGGCCGAGCTGTCGACCCATTGGCAGAACATATCCGGCTGACTATTTTCGCCCTTGTGAAGCGATTTATTTCTGCCAGTCAAATGGTTGCTTTTGCTGTCGTATTTTTTTATCGTATATGTGCGTATCTCCGGTTCGAGACTGCCTCGCTTGTCCAACTAAATTCAGCTAGCCCAGTGTGATAAAGATCTCGGTGACAATCTTGGCATCGTTGGAAACAGGCTTCCGTAGTACCCCGCGGAAGTGCTCTGCCTCATGCTTTTATAGAACCACACCGCTTTTGCAGAAAGATGTTGCTGTCCATGTCTGTTTTTTCCCCACTTTCTGATTTAGCTTATGTTCGATCGTGTATGTATCGGTTTCGACGACCTAAGATTTGTCGCCTGGTTCTGCCATATCTTTGTACATTCCATCAAGAAGGACGTCCATTTGGTAGCGTTTATGAGATGGTGTGGTAGACTGCTCGCACGGCGCCTGGGTTGACTATGATATTTTCAACTACCTTGGTGCAGGCGTTGACTGCTTCCGTAGTTGGCACATATTGGAATCTGCCTTGGTATTTTGTAAGGCAGTGGTGTCCGTCATTCCGACTTTGGCTCCTATAGAAAACCTTAGAGTAAGCCCTTTAGCGTTTCATCGATGCAGATCAAGTAGATATCTAGTGTCGTCCATGTGTTCCAGACAAATCTCTAAATATACGATTTGGACCTCTATGAGCTGACGCATCATAGCTGCAAATAGCCTTTTAGCCAGCTTTCGCGTGCAAACAAGCTTGTCATGCACTCTGTTGACACCGCACGGGCTTCTAAGTCGTGATTGTGTCTAGATACCCATTCCAGAAGTACACCATGGATGGGGATGGGGGGGGGGGGGGTGCGCCCCTTTCTGATTCTCTGAAGGTGGGTTCTATAAAATTGGCAAAAAGAGCTTTTTCGTAACAAATATGACCTCCGACGCTTAACCAGTGGCATTTGCTATAGCCCTTCATCTTTATTCTAGTTATATGTCCTGCTAGGAAGATCTTTCAACGGAATAAAAAAAGAAAAAAAAAAGAAAAGTTAAACAGTAGCGGGTCTCTCCGCTGTTTATGCTCAAGCGCGAATGTTATATTTCCGTGTTGCACTTGATCTGGAGCGTTGATGGTCGCGACGAAAATATGCTGGGTATGCTCCCCAAAATGCCCCAGACCCGATATGCACCACAAACGTGCATGCATTTAAAAAAGATCTAAGGTTCTGGGAACAGGTGCATGGCAGGAGATTTTACACACAAATAAATCAAGCAAAATTATACCCCGATTCTTCTCAAGCAAACAGACAGTCAGACTATCTAGACGTCCTCAGCGTAAGATTAACCCAAATATGCGTAGGAGAAAGACTTATTCGTTGTACTTTTCTGCATTACGTGCGATACAAAACGCATAAAGTAAAAACTACTAAATATATCAGCAACAAGATAAAGTGATATTTTTTGCTACAGATTGAAAGCATAAATGCTGATATTTTAGAGGTAATAATTAATCAGGATTGAACATATTATAATAAATGTTTCAGAACTAATAATTTAATGTCCTTCTAAAGATAAGCTATCATAAGTTTCAAATCACAGTTGCGATTTGTTCGTTATTATCATACACTCACTTTCGTCAAAATGTTGCTTTTACATGGAGGCGCCGGTTAATATGTTTATATGCTAACATTTAAAACCATCAAGTCATACTTGCGATTGTACGTGTTTCAATGGCACACAAATTATTAAATAGATCAAAAGGATATGAAGTTAGTAAGTGAAAAAAAGATATGAAAAAGTGAGACGGCCCCGTATTGAAACTGGATGACAGTCACGTTCTAGAGCAGTCAAATCTCACCTGAAAGTAACAAATATTCATGCAACAGAAACGTCAACTGCAACGTATTCGATTATATAGATTTTCAAGACATTCACTGTTTATTTCAAGCGTGTAATTGTCTTATATTTGGAAATAATGTCTGCTTCACGATAAGTATTTAAAATTGATAGTTACAAATTTTAGGGTATCCATATTTATGATTCAGTCTGGAAGCCACATAACATTTGCTGCGTAGGACCTGCGGTTATGAAGGTAACATAATTGGAATTATTTGATTTGATAATGAGGAATCCATATGTTTTTTACTGAAAAGAAACAACACTCCAACATATCATCTTTATACATTGGGCATTCCACAGGAAGCTTATTTGTATAGCTAAAAATCTCTTACCTTTTTGATAGTACAAATGACGATTCATGTACAGTCATGACGGCGGAATATTCGAATACTGAGAAAAAATATTGAAAATGTTATTTTTGAACGGATATTCAGCTCCCTCTTCCAACGTAGATCGCTTGACAAACACGCATATTTGCTATGTATGTTTGATATATTTCCTTGATCATTTTGATCCTTAAAACAACAGTGCCCGGAGGAGTTGATTTTCCGACCATGATATAATTATCTTTTACGTTTCGTGTTTTGGGATTTTATATGTGCTGAAATTCGATAATTTAGATTAAATTAAACAGGAAGTTTTAGTGGTTATTTCTGGCTCATTCTTCCTTTCTACACATGCAGGTTTAAATATAATATCAGGTAACGGAAGATAACTCTTCGAAATGAAAAGCATGATCGATGCAAGGATAAACTCGTTAGTCCGGGAATACAACCAGAAATGATATTGTTTGTAGTATCGAGTTGTCCTTTTTGAATGTTCATCTTTTCCTGTTATATATATATATATATATATATATATATATATATATATATATATATATATATATATATATATATATATCGAATAATGTTGATTTGTACAGATTTACAGGAAAAGCAGCCATCAATTTTGTACAAAAATCATCATCAATAGTACATACTAGATAAAAATAATAATCGATACAGTGAAAATCATTTTCAAGAATATAATTTGCAGCCTTTTATTTATAAATGCCGTGTTTGTTTAACTTTGAAACACCGAGTACAGCGACATCACCGAAAATATAATCAATAATTATTTAGATGGTACTACACATTGAAGTGCATTGACCACACCAGTGGAACAGATTCAAGTATTCCATTCAAAACACAACACAATATTCTGCTTGTGTCCAGTCCCATATTGTTTAATACAACGACTATAAAATATGTTCATAACACAATTATGTTCTCGTCCACACATCCAATAAGGAAGTTTTAATAAGATAAAATAACTGAGATGTTTATGTATAGAGTTGATGTTGGCTTTAATGCTACACACCATAAGAGAGATTTTATATCTTTTCGAATAATAATTCAGTTTATCCACTCCCCCAAATCATGCAAATGAGGTAGTTTCTGTAGCATTACACTACTAATGCTCCCTCAAGTAACCTACTCAAGAAACCTGCCAGATATGTTCAGAGTTTGTAATAACAAATTGTTTTGATAGGTAGTTTGGGAATATGCAATGGATATGTAAACATGCGATGCATATAAGGGTATGCTATATACAAAATGAATATTTACTTAAGGTATATTAAGATAGAAATTCAATGAGCATACAGCAATCAATAAAAACGTCTGAGTAGTTTTGTCTGCAGAATGCGGACATATATATATATATATATATATATATATATATATATATATATATATATATATATATATATATATATATATATATTGTGGGTTGATGCGTGCAGGCAAGGTGCCATAACCAGCGGACCAGGTTCGAATCTCAGTAGAGGACAGCATAAGATATTCTCAAACCTGTCTGATCATATTTTTTTCTCAATTTATAATTTTACTCTATCACGCATCCTCATGTAAGATCCAGGTATAATATTTTCCACTTTGTCTGGTGTGTATTTGTACCGATCTGTATTAATTTTATATACCTTGATTTATGTCATAGGACTCCGGAGTGAATGTGTATTAGATGAGAGTTTAATTACTGGGTCGGTATGAGAGTGAGTCTGCTGCGAAAGAATGCTTATATCAGCGGCTATGTTCCATCCTTTTGGGTGGATGTGTGCATGGTCGAGGTGGTATTGGGATTGGTGCGTGCAATCAAAGTGATTGATGCTGTAACCAGCGGTATCGGGTTCGAATCTCAGTTCGGGACGAATTAAAAAATTATCTATTCTGTAGGATACTATTCTTTCTCAATATATAATATCACTCTATATTATCACGCATCCTCATTTATCATCCAGGGATAGCACTTTCCACTCTCTCTAGTGTATATTCGTACCTCTCTTTTCTCTCTCTCTCTCTCTCTCTCTCTCATATATATATATATATATATATATATATATATATATATATATATATATATATATATATATATATATATATATAGATTATTGAGCTAGTTATGTAAGAAGGTAGCTAATTAGGCTGGTAGGTTGGTGGGATAGTATGATAGATGGATAGATAGATATATAGATAGTTTGAAAGTTCAGCTCTTAATAATTATTATGTTAATGATTATAGTTTTCCTGCATTTAATGTCATTGATGTTGTCATCTACTTTGTTTCTTTTTAATCATTATTATTATCATTATTATTATTATTATTATTATTATTATTACATTATTATTGTTATTATTATTACATTTCTTGATGACATCCAAAAAATGACATTGATGAATTATTTTTTGCAAACTTTATAAATAAACGGGGTTTTACAGACTTTTTTCAGGAGACTTGGTCCGGACTTGAAGCCAATTTGTCACGTGCTTTCGACTCGACTGGCTCATACAATCCTATGACAAAGATCGCTTAGACTCAAACTGAGCAAGCCGATTCAGGTTATGTTATCATCACATTGTCAAATAAATTAGACAGTACTGTTAATCTAAACATTGTTCTCCACCAGTTCTGTAATAAGATGCCTCCAATGTTAGGGCTGGAGATACATAGCATGATTGTTTAGGCATTCATATTTTCAGTGTATTTTTTTGTAAAAGAATACAAACATATGTAGATATACATACACCATATATACATTTTTCGTTATTTCGCTTTCAAAATGATGCCTAAAGACTAAGAAGCATAAGTTTACACAAAGTAATTATTTCTTATTCTATATCATTGTAATACTTAAAAACATTTCTTTGTACATTCTTATTTAATTTTCTGTTTTCTTTTTACATTCTTTGATTGTATGTGTATAACAGTGCATAGCACCTAACGCTTCCTATCCTCTTTCTTCCGTAGATATCATAGTGAAGTGTCCTAAATTAAATATGAATCTGTCAGAGTAATTTAAAATTATTAAATATAATTTACATAGAGTATATTTGTACAACATCCCCCTTGGTAGGCATTGTAAAGTCAAACTGAATCTGACACTCTTTTTAACCATAATAACATTGGCACATTGGTAGGTATCATTAATTATGTTTGTATCACCCTTTGCCTTTAATTTATATATCTACTTAGAACATGTATTAAAATTCATCCGATATCATGTGAGATACAGATCTGAAATTTACAGAAGTACAATAAATTATGTTTACTGACATTATCAAATAAAGATCATGGAATGTTTATAGAAATTGAAAGCTTGTTGTTGTTTTTTTTTTTTTTTTTAAGAAATTGGAATGTGTTAAGAGAACAAACATGACGATGCCAATATGGTAAAATTAAAACAAAAATTAAAGATGTAACGTTAAATTCTTAGGTCATTTGAGGACCATAATCCAGAATTCTCAAGGAAACAAAAGGTGAACATTTTACTTGACATAAATCTCGTAAACCTATAATCTAAATACAAGTTTGTGCAGAAGCAAAATTTGTGATGCAAAGATAATCTTCTAAGTCAACAATCCATTTCTTAGTCACATTTTCACATAAAATCTCCTTGATGCTAACTCACACCAAATGACCAGGTTCTCTTTACCTTCTAAACGGTCCTAAAACCTGGTAAAAGATAAGTTTTCGTCCACAGTTTTATCTCTATCATAACATACTACAATACCTATAAGTCTTCAACTTGGTACCCCTATGACGTCAAAGGCACACGCTGAAGTCATAACTGCCAATTTAATTCCAGCAAGATTGTCTCCACTTGGGTACTCTTCTTGTTAAAGATGAATAACATTCCTATTAAAAAAATTAAAAAACCTAAAAAACCGATTGCTTTCAAAATTTGTGCTTGTGAAATTACGTTTTTTCCCCTCATTTGATTGAGCTTGGAATATAATTATTTAATTTATATACTTTGAACTTAATTTAGGATTGACCACTGTTTCTATGTTGTTGTATGTTGCAAGGTTTTTCCCTATATATTTGTCGCTCGGTGTATGATGTATGGGTAGACGTTATGAAATCACAAATGGACAAGTTAATTTGCATATATGCAATCAGCGCAACAGTTACATCGATACATGTTGGACATAAATCAGTTAGAACCGTTACAGGCTCGTTCAAAGAGTTGCTTGAGTCACTTATATTTAAGGACATAACAATTTTGCATTGGAGGATGTGATGATTTTAATTGTAGTTTTACTGCCGTGAATAAGGATTTATCGGCGGTGCGTCGGCGCGTCCTCAAATTCTTAAACACAAGACTATCATCGTTCTGACACACACACACTATCTCTCTCTCTCTATCACACACCACACACATACACACACATACACATGCAAACACTTTGTCGAAATAGAGCAGAAAAGTTACTTTTTCTGATACTACGTCGCAGAGAGAGAGAGAGAGAGAGAGAGAGAGAGAGAGAGAGAGAGGGTAATAACGTCACAACGTCAGCTGTTCGACAGCATACCGTGGATCAGATTATAGATATCTCTTTTTCGCAAAAGAAACGAGACTTTTAAAGCTCTTCCAACATATTTATTTTGTAAATATTTTGCGTTTTTGAAGAATTTTGCATAACTTCCTTTCAGCAAGATTTACTCCTCTTGTGTACTTTTCTTATAAAAGACGAATGACTTTCTTATTATTCTTATTACAAACCGATTGCTCTCAAAATGTTTGTTTTGTTGCCGTGAAAGAAATTTGTTCTCATTCTATTGAACTTTGAACATAGTGATTTAATTTATTTCCTTTAATATTAACATAGGTCACTGTTAGTTTGCTGTTTTATGTTTCTAGGCTGTTCCTTATCTATTTAAAGCTCTGTGTATGGTGTATGGGTAGACATTATGACATCACAAATGAAAATATTTTTGCATGCATCCAATCAAAGCCATAATTATATTGGCACATATATGGCGTACTGGGTCTGTCCAGTAGTCAGCATACTGATTAATCGTGGATGGTAATGAAGCAAATTTTGACGATGCAATCACAGATGTGGTATAATATCCACTTATACCCTTGACTTTGATGTCGAATAAAATCATTCTAGACGTGTTGCAATGACATCGAAGCATTTATTCCCAAGAGTTTCTGTTTGTTTCCAAGATCAAAGATTGACGTTTCCAAGATCCAACATGAGTAAACCAAATGTTTTCACGCACTGTGAAAAGGGTCTAGCCCGCTATAGTCCATATGTCAAAAATAGAGAATAAATAAGAAATATAACATATTGCAAAAAGACATTATCATAAATTTGGCACACATTTGGAGATCGTAGAGATATGCTTCGACTAATCGGGAAAGACAGAAGTTGATATGAGGTTAAATAAATAATCTAAGACATGCAATTAATACTAATGAAAATTCTAGAATATTAAACTTGTTCTATAAAGTCAAATGTATGAATAGAATATACTTTTTGCAAGATTTTCTGATGAATATTCTATGTCATCAAACGATAAAAAAAAAAAAAATATTTATGTTTTCATGAAAATTTAAAATCGATACACGGTTGATAGACTTTAAACAAATAAAATACAGTACTGTCGCAAAGTTATAATCTATGTTAAACATATCATATATAAAGAAAAGTTATACAAAAAGGAAGCTACAAAGAAAAATACATATGAAGTGAGACATTGTAGCCATGCAGTTTTACAGATGTACAGCTTTAGGACATAAGTTATCCAATATGTCAAATTGTAATGATTTTTTTAACAAACGATTTGAAGATAAACACTAAGACCTCACACTTATGTTCTTTCTTTATTCCTCCTAATCCGTTCTTTTAGGTACAGAAATGGATGAAACCGTACCTACAAGAAAAATTTCATGAATATAACGAATTGGATCAAACAGACCAGGTCTCTCTCGGCTGGAATTATCTCATGCAAGAGGTTTGTGTTCCAATTCAAACATTTGTTCTGGTTAATTGTTTTTGAATTAAGTAAGAGTAAAATATCTTTATGAATCACTGATATGTCCTAAGCACCCATTCCATTTGTGTGTGAATATTGTGACTGTTAGAAAGGTTCAAAGATGATTTTCGGTCGAAAGGAACAAAATAATTTTTGCTCAAGAAAGTGTGCAGGCTGAAATGTAGTTGAGATTACAAGTACTTCTTGCAAATATACCAGAAAGAAACACTAAAAGTTTTTTGTTGCATGATATGAGAAAACTTTGTCTCTGTCCAAACACGTTTGAAACCTACTAATTGTACATGAAATAACGATGAACTCATTCTCTATCATTTGATATTTTTAAAGTTATTGAGTGATACTTTAGTGTCATTTTCATTCATTTTCAGTATCAATGCTGCGGTATAGATTCAGCATCTGACTTCCAATCATCGGCATTCTATGCCCGAACTGGCTGTTACTATTATTATTATTACGGATATAATGCTGTTCCTGGATGCTGCAAAACTCTTCCAGTTTCCAATTCTTACTACTATTGTAGTTCGTACCAAGTATATTGTGGAGCATATTATAATGACGCTAATTACTGGAAACAAGTAAGAAACTCAAATACATTCATACATATTTATATACATGCATACAAATATACATACATACATATACATACATATTTATATACGTGCATACAAACATACATACATACAGATAGACAGACAGACATAAAGATATCGGAACAGTAGACATGTAATTTCGCATTCGCGACAGATTCCTGTCATTAATGATCAGTATAATGTTTAACTTCGTGTGTGAAAGACTGTTATCAGTATGGATGCCTGTCGCTATGAAGCGACGTGTTCCTAAAAAGTGTGTGAGTGGAGAAGGATGCTGTTTCAGTAAACGGTATAATTTTTGTCATTGCCGTGATCAAAATCATTGCGAACACTCACACGCCGCTATCACACTTGGTTCACCTGCATTTGCTTTGAGTTTTAGTTTGATATTATAATTTTCCAATGCGTGAAAAGTCTATTTTGATCATTTCCACACAAGAATATGAATTTAACACCCTAATGTTGTTAAAATAAACACTGTCTTCCTTTACATGGTCTCTATCCTATAATTAATTTTCGTTTTTATGATGCATTAAAAGGGTTAAAGTTACCTGTACCGTTGCAATATTTTCCAAATATCGTTGCACTGCTGTATTGTGTCGATGCAACGGTAACTTTTTCCGTTAAATTTACGGCTGTAACAGTTTTTACTTTGACACTATCGTTGTAACGGTATTTATGTTTGTTGCAACGGTATCAACGTGCAATTAAAAATATACTCATATAACAGTGCAACGATGTTCATATACCAATGTGGTGGTAATCAGTATTTTATTGTTGCAACGGTCTATTACCATTGGAACAGTAATATCACCGATGTAAAGGCAATTTTAATTGTCGAAACACTCAAATTATAAGTTACCGTTGCAGATAATGCTAGTACAGCTGTAATTGTATTTTGTAACGTAGCGACCCTAAAATTTGTAACAATAAAATAAATCGTATCAGTATTTACTATTCTTTCCGCGTTACTGTTCTTCACTTCGTTCATTAATGATAGTAATTCATTGTCTAGTTGCACAGTTCATGTCTTATTTAAAGAACTATCATTCAGTTACAAAGTCTTGTAAATCATACAAATTTTAGTACACTCATTGCGCAAATTAGATTGACTTCATCGTCATCATCATTCTTCTTCTTTTACTTTGATAGCTACAATTTTGAACAAGTCATTAGTTACATTCATTACAACAGAACTATATTCATAACTGAGCAAAGTTTTACTATGGTATCAATGAGCTATATTAATGCGCTTGATTTTATATACAACTAATACGAGACGTTTCTCATATTTTAGGGATGTGTACAGGCCTTGCATAATGCATACTACTCAAGTAATACCAGAGTCATATGGGCTATGACAGGCATAGAGATGATTGTTCAGGTATGCGCTTCTCGGATATTGATTTAAAACATTAATTTCATAATAGTTTTCAATGAATGCAATACATTATGCTGCAACTTAATATGAGTGTGCTCTTTAGAAATGACTCTGTGTAGTAAGAGGTTCTCCATTTAGCATCAAAATAGCAACGAAAGAAAGGACGAAGCGGTACGAACGGAAAAACAATTAACAACATTGTTAAATGTGATACAATTTTAATATGTGTTCAGACGGTTTAGAATTATCCACGGTAGATAAATGAAGGCAGTATATTCTAGAGATGATATTTCTTATTTATTTTCCCCAGCGATATGAACTAATGATGGCCTTGCGTTTGCAAAAAAAATATTGGTTTCAGTCTACTTAAGTTACTTACTGGATTGTTTCAGATTTTCTGATTGCCTTTGCTGTCACACTTATCAAAAGCACCAGTTGCAAAATTGAACCTTCGGCCTCCTCGGCGACTTCTGAAAATGAGATTTGGACAGGTAGGAGATTATTGTAAAATGAAACTTTAGCAAGCAGCTGCAATTAATGTAAAATTATTTAGCGAGTTACTATACACAAAGGATAAGACTGTTCTTTTTTGGACAATGAAGAATCTTTCTTTTATTACATTATACAAACATAATAACGAGCCGAGTGATTTAATGAAAGTATTTTTACGATATGAATGTGTGTGGTTACAGGATATACTACAAAAGGTCGATACATATTTAATACTTTGCAACTCAATGCGAATACACATTAAATCAAACATTATATTTATAGTACTAGTTTCCTGTATTATATTGATAACAATGAATCATAATATAACCTCTTGAAACAAAATCTTCAATTTAAGACAGATAGGTTAAGACGTCCATATAACTTTTATTGTGTCGCAAAAAATAATAAAATTATCACATTCATCCCCTTGTATTCCTATCATAAAGGGAATTGCCATTCTTTCTCCGGTATGTTTAAGCTGGAAACCGTACAGTAACAGTTGAACATAATCAGCTACCACCAGCAGCAACGACTTTAGGACCAAAACCATTAGCGTCACGAATGGAGCAACCCAGAGCCGTGACAGTAACTGTACCTCGCCAGCATAGCTCCTATTTCGACCAAGTACCCCCAACCAGAACACCAGCAGCAGCAGCACCACAGCAACCACAGCCAGAGTTGCGAGCAACTGCGACACACCAACACAGCTTCTATCCTGCACAACCTTACTTTCCAGGATCAGTCATGATGGTCCCAACATCTATCGACTACGGTCAGATGATGAGGCATAATTCCTACTTTCCCATGGCGCATCCGACAGCGCACACTCAATTACCGCCACAAACACAAACAACACAACCTGCACCAGCAGAGCAACCAATTTATGTGCAGACACCAGCAACTATGCAGCCTGAGAACATACGGATCTTGACCGTGGTAAGTTCTACGTATGATACATTGTGCTCCGAACCCTACTCCTCCACCTCCACATACACACATATACACACAGGGATGTTTTCTCAACAAATTGTCGCCCTTTTCTTTTCATTTTGAGCATTAGGTCTTAGGTTGATTTTCATTTCCTTTTTCAGACTGAGGTAGCCGAGGAGGAGAACTGAGAAAAAAGCCACCAGGAGTATCACCAAAATGACATTAGCAATATTGCAAAAAAATGGTTTATCATTTGAAACTCAGCGAAAACACTTTCACAAAAAATGAAGTCGGAACATTGTATGGGATTTGTCTTTAAAACTTTGTTAAACATGTATTACATATATATATATATATATATATATATATATATATATATATATATATATATATATATATAATGACGTTAAATAGCTGTACCTTATCGGCGTGGTAAGATAATCTGTCTTCACGTTCTAATCCTGTTTCTCCGGGTTTAAAATGCTTTACTACACACATACACACACGAACAGATAGACAAACATACAGACACGCACAAATAAATATATGCCCATACGCCCAATCACAATACAATTTACAAGCTCATTGGAAGCGGCAGAGTAAAAAAAATCTATATATCACAATAATCTTGCAACTCTACTATTCGAGGCAACAAATTGGTTCAAGCAATAAACAGTATTAAATTAACGTAATTACAAAAACGGGCGGAAATGTCTTGAATATCTGGAGCTACCACGCATCCCTATAGCATGATTCGTGAAGCTCCCTTTTCCTATGATTTTTATCGGACCTGTACCGATCTGGAGGGTGGTTTATACTGATCCTTGATAGCTGCAATTCGCAAACTGACGCAAATGACAGTCTAGGTTGGTTTGTCCCGTAGTTATCGTCATCTGACGCGTGCTGGGAAACACAAATCCGTGGAAGTTACCTGTGCAAAATGGCCACAGAAGGCCAGTACCAAAATCGGTATTTATTTCCTAGAGCTAACCTTGTTCAGGTAACCCTCTAGTATCTGTAAACAGACCGACCTTAGATTCTTCTTCTTCTCCTTCTTCACTGCGTCGTCATTGACAGGTAAGTTTCGACTGACTAATGTGGTTCAATCACCCGCTTATATACCCATCTGCTCGAATTTTGTTCGCTGCCTAATCTTAGCGTTTGAATGGCTGATGCAGGACCAGTTGTGTAAAATAATTGGTGACAATCCTTGTAGTCCGATTGGCTAACAGTAAAACACAGTTTAAATTCCTTTCTGAGAATCAGATAAAGATGGACTTGATTCAGTGGTGAAACCAAACTTAAAGCAATATTTATCTGACTAAAATCATTACATAACGTCTAACTTCTGATTGTTTTCACGAAAGCGTGTGAAGAAATAACACTCCTGTAAAAACAGATAGACACATCGATGGCATATCATTGGTACTAATAGAAAATATTTGTTGTCATTTTTAAGACCTTTATAAACATTAGTTATTCTCCTGTACAAATCCCATTTTTTTAATAATTTACAGTTATCCTAAGGTACGACTGATATACATATGGACTAATGTTTACGTTTATGTTTTTTATGATAGATTCAGGAATAACTTGTATATGTCAGATTTCTTTATACACATATTTGCGTCGTGGCAAGCAACGCGTGAAATTCCATTGTACGATTAATGCATACAAGAAAATAAGTCATCAACAAAACAATGAAACAATCAACTTAAATGCCCTTTTTATCGATCGATGCATGACTCTGTTTCGTAGAGAATGTTTGATTGGCTCATTTTAACGGCAGGAAAGGTCATGTTCGGTCAACTTTCGGATAACATTTTACTCGGGTTCGCAATGATTAGTCAAGCAAGTTCATGTATATTCGTTAGAAATCTTATCGCAGGCAGCCACGAGTGGAAAAGGAGCGTAGCAGATTTTCTCCCATGCCATGCTACATTGACACTATCTGTTAGTGTTAACAGTTTTTATTTTTTATTTTTTTGTTTTTCTTTTGTCAATTTTTGCAATGAATATAATGAGATCATTGCAGACATTTGATTTAGAGACGAACGTTTCTTGACGTGAGGAAATAACATAAGTACTACTTAGTTTCAACTTATACTCATTTCTCGGTAAATACTTAATACATTTACATTAAACAATGTATGTATAAATTTAATATCTCTCAAAAACTTATTAAAATACTTGCA
Source organism: Margaritifera margaritifera (assembly GCA_029931535.1). Lineage (NCBI taxonomy): Eukaryota > Metazoa > Mollusca > Bivalvia > Unionida > Margaritiferidae > Margaritifera > Margaritifera margaritifera. Next base: position 3,702,198 of record JAQPZY010001525.1, on the reverse strand, counting down.
TAATATTTCTTTTCTTCTATTTCTTGATATTTTAGTGAAATCAAGTGTCACGTGCTTTGAGTGTGGTTGTAAAACAGTAAAGACCGAAAAATAGAGAAAAAAAGTAATGGGTGTACCTAATATTGCATAAAAAAAATATATTATATTTTCTGTGGTCAAAATTTATACATAAAATAAAACTTTTATACATATAAGAAATATTATTTCACGGAAACCATTGTAGTATTGTCTTAGTCTATTGATTACACATCTCTCCATGTATTCTACATATAGTAATAGACTATTTTTAGTGGTAGTGAAATCGCAGATTGATATCTGATAAAAAAGTCATTAATAATATTCTTCTTCAAATGTAATGTACTATTCCTATTTTGGTTTCTTCTTTTCTTCTCTCTTCAAACTTAAAGGAATTCTTTTTTTAAACAGACTTGATCAGTTCTCACGTACACTTGCGAAATATGGATTACAACTGATGAACGATATCTGTATTTTTTTAAAAGCATTTTTGTTTGTTATACTGAATATTATGTAGTGTGCCCTTATTTGAGATTTAGTTACGGGTTCAGTGGATTCAAATTGTTGTATTAAACAATCTGGTCATCACTGTAATCAAAGATACATGTACATAATGGAACAATTAACAAACAATGGAAAGAATAGTTATAAATTAACAACAATGGAAATAAGTTATATATATATATATATATATATATATATATATATATATATATATCGTTACGATAATATTGCCTATTATATATGTGATGCAAAGTAAAATTTAAATTTAAAAATAAAGATTTCAAAGTGCTGAAACTATTTTTTAACTATTTAAACTAAAATGACCACCCGAGGGCTAGGGAATGCACATTAGGCTCCATACGCCATCCTGCGTGTCTTAATAGGCAAGCAATATAAATACCTTGTGGTTTTTTGTGCTAAATTCCATCTTATATTCTTCGAGGGAGGGATAAGGTGTATAAATCGGAATATCGCCAAAAAATCATTGAGAACTCAGTCGCACGCTTAAGTACGCTTAGAAAAGTAGACCCCTTAAAAAAGCATTATGATACCGTTATTGACTTATTTGCACAAGGTCAGTAAAAGAAAGTTCTCTAATGGGTTCAGGCAAGAAAAAAGAAAAGAATAAGTCATCTTAGTCGAGTCACCCGTAATGAACAATATGATGAAATGTGATGTGCACATGCCATCATTTGACAAACAAGATAGATGTATATGCAAGATGTTTTTCCGATAATTGGTGGAGAGGCCCGAGCGTGTTCCGATTGTTCGCTGAAATATCCGAGCGTGTTCCGATTAAAGAGGAGACTAATGGTGGCTCGAGACTCCGTGTCTCAGTGGTTAGCGTGGCGGACTCGCAACTGAAGGAGTGAGAGTTCGAATCCTACCATCTGATCAGCCGAGGTCGGTTACCGTGGTGTGTCCATGGGCAAGGCACTTTCCTCCAATTGCCTAGGCACTAAATAACCTACTTGTGTTGCTGTGCCGTGAAAAACAAACAAATCAATTATAAGGTGTACACATTGCACGGTTTTATTCAGCATTTAAATTGGTTATGTTTTCATGTCGGCGGCTTTACCCAAAATCTGATCGATTCATGTTTATCATGGTTCGTAAATATATTTACTTTTGTATAATCAGATCTTTCCACTTATGTAAAAGTTGTGTATTTGTTAAAATGCTTTATCAAAATAGCACACAAGTATGTAGAAACTGTAATCAACTCAGATTAATATATCGTTTTTAATTTTCATCGAAGGAATACTATTTGTAAAATAATAAAATAAATTAGAACAATAATAAAACTTTGAAAATATTTGCAACAAATATCTTGTTTATATTGTGTCATTGAAGATATTCTTGTCGTAGAATAGTTTAACAATACAGACAAAATTGGCAGGTATAAGCAGAAATACACAAAACCTGATTTCATAATTTCGAACAATGTCCGTTTCATACTTCGCTTTCAAATTCATGTATTTTGTGTTAGCTTTCAAATGTCGATTTACCTTTGATTAATGCTAGGAATTTGTAGAAAGAAAATCTACATGTTAATCTGTCCATGTAACAAACAAACTCTAATTAGACTCTGAAGGAAATACACAAGTTGCATTTAATCTATGACAGAAAAAAGACAATCGAGCTTGAATATCCCAAAAGTAGTGAGAAATATCTAACTCTTCTTCAACTCCATATTTTGAAGAAAAAAGATCTCTAGTTAGTGAAATTACCATTTAACAAAGATATAATTAAGATATGAAAAATGTCCGTACTAAAAAGAGTCTGATTTTTTATCTTGATTCTTGACCATTTACAAGATGAGGCAAGCGCGTCATCTTTATTAGATCTGGTTTATTAGATACGGCGAATTTTGTGCTGTTTTTACTTCTTGAAGTTAAAGAATTCTTCCTAATTGGACTGTCATTCTCAGCTTATACAAGAAAGATGGAGAATAATGAGAGAATGGTGTACACGACACGCATCATGTAAATATAACAGTGTGGCCGAAAATATTGGACTGTCTTTTTTTAAACTTAATACAATAGAAGTATGAACTGTAATAGAAAAATGTAGCTCGATATAATGAGAACGGTGTAACCGAGAAGAAACTTTTTCTTCCATGATATCATGACCCCTTTGAGTTTCCTGTGTATCGTAGCTAAGGGGGTAAGGGTGTGTGTGTGGGTGGGTGGGGTGTCAGGCAAATCTTGCATAACAGCAGATTTGAAACAAAATGCGTGATCAAAAATTAAAATAATCATTTCAAATAAATTATCTTAGCTGCTTCTTGGACGTGATTCACAAATCAGACATGAATTTCATAGTGCCCATGTCGACAGAGTGAACGCTTTATATGTTTGACTGGGCAAGGGATCCGATACAAAAAGCGATCTGTGGACAGTTTTATTTTGAATGTTAGGAATGATAATTAATGGTGGTAATTGAGCAAAAGAGAGCTTTCAAACATATTGTAGTTAAATTTATTTTAACGATTATAATTACGTTATAAACTCTTTAGGAACGCAGATACATCGGATTGCATTCCAAGTGACCGCTGACCAATCGAGCAATTGCTGAATTGTACGTTCTCCTTGGTGGTTTGTACAGACTATAAGTAAATGCAGATAGTGTGATCACATGCACTTTTGTATATTCAGTGGGTGATGGGTGTGTCCATATTTATCATCACCTCATGCGCAATGTACATTTAGATAGAAATGATATGTACTTTACATGCTTCATTGAATATGTTCATTGTCTGCATATGCATGTAGCACAGTTTTATAGAAACTGTTGCAGGTATGGTCATGAAACATGATTTGTACATTCACCTTTAAATCTTATGTTAGCACCCATAAACACAAAATTTTGAAAGTAATGACATAATTTTCTCGCTTTAAAGGCTATGCTAAATATTGGGATTATTTATCAGCGAAGCAGGCGAGACAGCATTCTCTAGAATTTCAAGCTGGTTTATTCTTGGCCTAAACTTCAAATGTTATCAAATATAATCGTGAAAGAGTAGAAAGAATAAATAATATGGCCTGATTTAATTGATGTGAAACACTGTTTCATGCAATTTGACTCGCGTCCTCTCTTGATACTTGACTAAAGTGCCAATGCTATTCTTGTTGCTTGTATAACCATGCCATATAACATAGTATTTCAATGCTGTTAATTCATTCGTATTTATTTTCTTCTGACAAAATCATTAATAAAGGTGTGGATGTGTATATATCCTTTTACAATCATGGATTTCAATTATTATTCATTTACGTCTCTCTATTCACTTCTACATTCCTTTCGAACATTATCTATCCGTTTATTTCTCTCTATTAACTTCCTCATTCCTTTAAAGCAGTATCTATCCATACAACAGTGTATCTGTCTATCTATCTATCTATCGGACTGACCACTCATTCGGATTTTTCCGAGTAATGTGGATGTTTCCCTAAGTCAGCAGATTTTCGGTGGTATTGGTAATAATGAGAATTTTTTGTCATTGTGATACTTATATAGGCTTTATGCCCTTTATGGCAACGATCAAAAAAGTTTTCAAATTATAAAAGTAGTTAATGTGATAGATCTTAATGCCCATGATAACTTGCATACAAAGATGAATGTGGTATAGCAAAAGAAAGAGGTAAATATAACTCGCGATTATGCAGAGAAAAATAAAACTCGGAATTAGCGCCCAGATAAGTTAAAGATTTTCAATTTGTACATTTCTGTGGTGGAATCTGTAGATTTTTTACAGCCTGACTATTTGCCTTTGTATATCTTCTATTGATGAGAAATAAGCAAGTCCGTCGGTTTGTCAGTCTGCATGGAGAAATTAATAGATACATGGAGGGATAGATGTGCACGTGAATTCTGTCTGTAGGCTTGCTTGTATGGATAACCTACAGTAAACTGATGATGAAACTGATATGTTTGCTGCCACATCATTTTCTTAAAATAGACTGTCAACGGTCATATTTATATAATTCACTGATACGTGGTTTATATGAATGCAAATATTTAGGTAGGTACTTACATAAATAGGTTGATGGGTATATATGAGTGTACGTGTATGTATACATATGTGTGTACGTGTATGTATGAGCGTTAGAGGAAGCCACTGCTTCCTTTGTTCGATTTGTTTATATATATATATATACCGTGATTTTTGTGCTGTTAATACTTTAAGAATAATTCCTTATTGGACTGTCTTTCTCAGCCTATACAAGAAAGGTTGCCAATAATGGGATAATGATGTATCCTTATACATCCTTAATAGGATAATGGTATAAAGAAAACAGTGTACCCAATATAAATCAATTTTTTGCCAAGATTACTATGTCCCATTGCAGTTTTCTGTGCATCGTACCTAATGGCGGTGGGAGGGTGGGGGTGGGTTATCGCCAGAATTGTGCAAAAACAGCGGTTTTGCAACAAAATGCTTGATCTGAAATTAAAATAATAATTTGCTTCAAATAATTGATCGTAGCTGCTTCTTGGACGTCCTTCTCACGTTAGACGTGGATTTAAATGTGCGCGTGTAGATGGAGTGGACACTGTACAGGTTTGAATGGACAAGGGATACAACACAAAAGCCGATTTGTGGAAAGTTTTAACTTGAATGTTAGAACTCAAAATGGGTGCAATACGTAGTAAACTAGAGTTTTTAAACATATTGTCCAGAGATCATAATTACTAAATAAAATAATTAAGAGAAATAAAGATTTCTTCATTTTCGTTCGAATACAGTCATTATTTTGACAAAATACACAATTTGAAGCATGATGTGTACAAATTAAATTTGTAAAACGTCACTGTCCCAAAATTATTGTTGAATTTAGAAACTGTTTTTTGTCGAAGTAGTATTGCAGCTGTTAATCGCATTGGCATAGAATGAAGAAAGCCTATGCAAATCGACGGTCTTTGCCGTAAAAAAACCCGCCATATAAAATAAAAAGAAAATGTACGTTTTTTGAGTAGATATACGGAATATTTCACTCGGGAAACATTTACGTATATCTACTCAAAAAACCTAGATATCATGTATTTAGCTCCATACGTTTCACTGTCTGTATGAACTTTATTTGGTATGAATGAATTCCAGCGTATGTATTCATGCAAATATGTATTGGCATATTTGGACGTATATATGTATGAATATATTTATTTTTGTTTGAACTCAGGGAAATAATTATTCACACTTAAGATAATATCATGCTAGTTTTGGCATGTCTAGTCAAATCATATCTACACGCCATCAAGTTATATTGAACCTCACAAGAACGAGAGGCATGAGCAAAGTAGGTCCTACATTGCACTTTGAAATGTCAAAGTACAAATGAAACTTAAATGAACAGAATAGAAGAGAACTGTAATAATCTGACGTATGCACGAAAGTACATAGTCAAAGTAATAAGTAATTCATATACAATACACTGTTGCATAAATGAATGAATAAATGAATGAATGATGGCGATATAATCCTGTGTACACATAAAACCTCGGAGAGAGACAGACAGACAATCATACATACATACATACATACATACATACATACATACATACATACAGACAGACAGACAGACAGAAAGACAGACAGAGACAGACAGACATACATAACTAGACAGCGAGAGAAGATAGATAGTCTAAACTGAAATGCATTATACACATATTTACCTAGGTATGTTACAGTTGTTAAATCTTCATTTTTAAGTAATTATAGTAGACTATACCAGCTTGGTTTCAGCCAATAATAAAGATCGATAAGTGAGAGGTATAGAGGACAGATTAAGAGAAAATGATATTCATCTTCGACATTATTATTTACACAACATTCATATTTCTTTTCATGCCGTTCGTTTCCTACATGTCAATTAGTATTGATACTTAATGGCTGCGAGGAAAGCCTTAATTTACTTAATGCCTTTCTGTGGCTGGCATTAGCAATTATTCTAAGTTAGGAAGCGGTCTTGAAGTTATCTCTTATATCTTTATACATATATGAAGTTTTCGAGGCACTGCTGAACTCCAGTCAGAATGAAATATGTACTTTAGTCTTTGGTTAAAAAGCGATAAAACGTAAGATATCTGGAATGAATTAGGGTAATACCAGACTGAATTAGGGTAATACCAGACTTCTCCAAAGCTTGAGATAAATAGTACCTTTAGCACATTAGAAACCTATTTTTTTATAATTCTTTCTTTCGCAATCGGTAAGCATTATTTGGTATATTTTTCGAAGAATAAATATTTTTGTGTTTAGCAATTTTGAACCAGTATTTAATGATGCGCACATATCTACTTAAATAAAACTCTCCCATATACACAAACATATTGTTGGTAGAAATGTTGACATCTAGTAACCACTTGCAATATTTTGTATGTACTCGTGCGATATTTTCTGCTTTCAAAAATCCCCAAATTTCACAGCAATAAGACAAAATTGGAGATACAAAAGAATCAAATAAATCACACATTATACTCAGTGGACATTGTAGATTATTAGTATTATTTAGAAGTACGTTCAATGCTTTGACATCTTTGCTGGCAATAGTATATGTAGCACATGTAAACGAGCCTCTGTTGGTAAATACAAGTCCTAAATAATTAAATTTATCCACAATGTCTGCAAACACATCTCCGTACCTAAGTAAAACGTCAATTCTTCTAACTCATTTGTTAAAAATCATAACCTTTGTTTTATAAATATTTATAAATATTTTCCATCTTATACAGTATCTATGTAACTTATTTAAAGATGCTTGTGTACCATCTCCTGTCTCTGAAAATATCACTGTATCATCAGCAAACAAAAAATATATAAAGACTTTTCTTTTAAAATGATACTCACCTTTAGACTTGATTGTAATGAAATTTCCAGATCATTAATGTATAGAGAAAACATAAACGAAGAGAGGCTTTCTCGTTGAAGAAGCCCAAGTAAACAATCGAAATAGACTGAATGCGAGTTGAAATGCTTTACACATGACTGCACTGAATTTGTAAATAGATCCTATTAGCGTTAACATTTTCCCAGTCACTCCGTATTTTACTACTCTTTTTGATAGACTTGTCCTTTCTACATAATCAAATAGTTTTTTAAATCATTAAAGGACAAAAAAGCGTTTTATTTTCATCGAGTAGCTTTAGAATAAAAAATGTATATCAAAATGGTGTATACTGTACTATTATTCTTCTTATAACCAAAGTGTCCATCACTAATAATATCGTATTTAATGGCCCAAGAGGAGAGTCTTTGATTTACTATGCTATTGAAAACGTTTCCTATACAGCTGAGCAATATTATCCCTCCATAATTATTTGCATCGGATGGATCCCCTTTCTTTAAATTTTTTATAATAAGACCATTGCTCCAATTTGAAGGATAAGTACCGCTGCTAAATATCATACTAAAACGTTTCAGCGTACAATTTGGTAATAGTGACACAATAATGTATTCATTCAAAATTGTGTCAAGACCTGGTACTGTATTATTGTTTAAATTTTTTTACAGCTGAGCTAAGTTCTCTGCAAATATCGGTTCGCTTAAATACTCAGTTACACTTTCGTCTTGTATGTTTGTACTCTGCTCAAATTGACCCGTATTATTTTCTGGTGAGGCTGTTGGGATTTTCTTAAAATGTTCATAAAAATCACAACAATCATTCGAATAATTACTGAAACGTTTCGGACTTTTAAAAAATATTCCAAGGCTCAGGTGGATTTCCTTTCCGAAAATCGCGTAATTTTTGCTATCTTGATCTATTTGTAAAGCCCGTAAATTTGAATCTCTTAACATGGCACAAAATTACTTTTTATAGCAAGGGCCACTACTGAATACAACTGCATGTGAGTTTTAAAACAACTACATGTATAAACTTATTGGCTTGGTGTTTTGAACATATGCAGGTGATAATTACCTAATTCACGACTTTATGACAATGAATAAACTATTGAGTAAAAGTGATTGTTAATTAATATTTTATACATATATACGGGAAATGAAAATACGAAGCATGCAGCTTTGATAGCATCCATCATAATTCTATACATTTGTATACATGGATGCTTTGTTAGATTGATGAATAGATGGTTTGATAGGTATGTATAGGTATGCACGGATCCATGTACACAATTTCCTATCTGTCTGTCGGTTTAATGTTACTTAGCGCCGTCCATCTATTTGCAATGATGAAAAGTAAAAGCGTTATTTTATTAAAAATAGCAGTCTTTCTAACAATATCGCTTTGCTTATCTATGGACGTGTCTTAGCTTTACCAACATGTACTTGTACCTACTTCCTTATATACATGTTTGGATAGATATGATAAATCAATCAATCAATCAATCAATCAATCAATCAATCAATCAATCAATCAATCAATCAATCAATCAATTCGACTGTCTATCATAGTAAATATCTATAAGATGAATAGGTCAATTGAAACATACATTTTGCATTATACATCAGAAAGTCGAGATAATAGTAAGACGGGAGGGAGAAAGGGTGCGTTTTAGAATTTGTAGAAATCCTAAGTTCTACAATTCCAACAGCCAGTCAGTTGCATTTCTTTTTTGGGGGGCATGAGGATATCATATTTTTCATTGATCAATTTCTAAAAACCAGGGTTATACTGAAATATTATCGTATGAACATAGGTATTCTGTCAACCTGCAACTCGCATGTACCACAAAATTACAAGACATCACAATGTTGCAATCCCCAAACTGTAAATATTGGTTGTACTCAAGGCCTGGAGTAAACAATAATCACGTCTATCTCGATCGCAGTCTACAAACTCATGCGGTAGATTAATTTGTAAAGGTGTTACATTTTTTAACCCATGAGATCGCTTGTATTGACTGACTTTTTTTCCAAAACTTGTGTTTTGCTCTAGTTTGAAGACAACTTATTGCATATTATTACGGCCGATACCCAAGCCAAGACTGACTATACTGTAACATTTATGTCTGTGCTAGGTTTTGAAAACAGCAAACATCGGATAAAACTTTTCGGCAAGCTAAATATTGACACAGAAAAAGCCAAAGTTTCTGCTGTTTCGTCAAAAAGTTAGGCAAATTTTCATTCTTCAGATTTTTGGACAGAAGAACAAGTACACAACCGTTCTACGTGGGGTTTTTTTTTTTGGGGGGGGGGGGTGGGGGTGGTGTGCAAGTTTCTGAAAAAGGCACAGTTTGACTACTGAAAGTCATTATGACATGCAGAGAGACACAGAGAGCGAGAGAGAGGGAGAATAGTTCTTTAGCGGGCCTTACTGACCGGCCTACATAACATAAAAAACTTATTATTATTATTATTATTATTATTATTATTATTATTATTAAAAAAATTTCGTGATGTGTGGGTATGAGATAGATTATAAAATGTGCATATGTCTGTCAATGTGTGTGTGTGAGAGACACATATAAAGAGAAAGAGAGAGGCGGAGAGACGGAGAGAGAATGAGAGAGACAATGGTACTTTAGCGGATCTTACTCACAATGCTATAGACCATAATACATTATTATTATTATTATTATTATTATTTTGTCATGATGTGTGATAATTAGAGATCATACAATGTGTATATGTCAAACAATGGGTGTGTGTAAGACACTGAGAGACAGAGAATATTTGTGAATATCTTATTCATACTTAAAAAAATTAAATCAAGATATACAACCTAGTTTGTTTATTGTATATTTTCCTTATAAACTTACAACCCCCACCCCACGCTCTGACAGCCCCCCTCCCCCCCAACAACAAAACAAATCACATTTCAAAATCACATCCAAAACAAGTGTACAGTGTCATTTTGCATAAGTCAGAAGGTAATACAATTCCCAGGTATTCATTTTCACAGGTAATGATAAGTCACGAGTTTACAATTGACTTCTACCTTGAAAAAATCTGTCAAGTAAGTTTCTGTATTCTGTTGCAGGAGAGTTTCGATGCGTTTAGTCTCCAAAGAAGTCAATGGAAGTAGGGAATGGTCACTTATATCTTTATACCACTCTTTTAAGATCTTCTATTCTGAGATGTGGCTCGATGCAACTTTCAGGTACTCTTCGAACTTTTCTTATTGGCTCATCATCAAACATTTTTCGTGTTGCAGTTGACTAGGATGATTAATTTGACAACCATAACAATGTTCCTTGGTCAGGTGTGTGATACTTTCAGGTAAGTGGCGAGGAAAACAGGTAACTAAGTGTTGTTCTTGTTCTGGCCATCATGACATCCTGACTGTATCTTTTGTTCTTCTACACGTGTGAACTGTAACAGCTGTTCTGGTTGAAGAACACGAGCTTCGTTGCTTACGTCCATGACTTTGTGCACCATATCTTTCTTTTCATCTTCTTCGTGTCCACGGAATGTATGTTGCAGCTGCTGTTATGGATACAAAATATCATCCTCTCTCTCTCTGCTCATGACTTCTTGTTTCATATCTTTCTATTCTTATTCTCCTTCTCCACTTAGTGTCCGTGATTGCGGCTGTTCTCGATAGAAAACATCCTCTTCACTTACTTCTATGGGTTCAAGTTCCATCTTTTTAATTGTCTAGGAACACGTCCCTCAAACTGTTGATTTCCAGAGTGTTGTTAAATTCTGCAATCGAGATCATGTTTAATGTGTTTACGAGGGCTACTGCAAACTGACGTTTCACATATGTTGGCCTGATTGTATAGGGTGAAAATGTCCTTCGTCGTTGCCTTGGTCTGGAGTTAAATAAAATCCCCAACAATTCATGTCATCCTGAATTATTGTGGATATTTTTGTTTCCTAATTGTCATGTGTAGAGTTAAATAAGATCTCAAGTAATCTTTTCTGGACAAGTGTTGACCTAAAGGTTTAAAAAACACTACAATCCTCTATGTTACTGTCACCCCATTGCGTTTTGCATAAGTAGAGGTACATTAGGATATTTAGATCTTTATAGCTGGGATACGTCAGCTTTTCTATACCCCATGACTTAAGTATTTGTTTTATCTCGGTCGTCGCATATTAGTGCATACGATGAGGTTTATGAAATATAATTTTAAGCACTATCGTGAAAAATATTTTACGTAGCAAAATTGGCGGCTAGCTGTAATTAATTTGTAATTATAGTTATTATAAAATACAACAACTACACCATTTGGTCACGTACATGATTTTGTAAACAGTTACTCGACTTTTACTGTCTGTAAATCAACTACCTGTTTTAGGTCGCTAATGCCCCGGTTTCGTATCTGTCGGAGGTTTTCCAATTTTCCTGCTAATGATTTTATCTTCGATAACAACCGGGTATAGTTCACTAATTGTATTGAGACTACTTTGTGCTGCTGCACGAATTTCCAAATAGACACGTACTCGTTGATGTGATCGTATCGAAATTAGTTTACCAGCACCGCCCGCGACTCCGGTTGCTATCGATATAGCTCCGAGAGCAATGCTGACTGGTGTGGCTACAACAGTTGCTGTTGTTGTAATTCCAGCAACACCATGGCCTACAGTGGTCGCGGCGGCGATTCCACAAATAGCGTCTACAACGTTACATATACGTTTGTATATCACGAGCAACGCTGTTCTCTTAACAACTTCATCTCGCAGTTACAGTTCCGCTTCAATCATTTTTGAAGGTCCATTATAATTATTCTATTAGTAATGTGATCGTGTAGTACAAGTGTTCGACAACAATGCCTTGTTCAGGTACAACACGCACACGCACTTCTAACCAATTTTCCTTTTTTTACTGGCACAACCACCATACAATTCCTGTGGAATACCTAAATCTCCACCAACTGTGCGTTATCGGGGTACGGCACCACGTTCATATAGATCCATATTGAGTATGCCCTTGGTTGGTGTCTGAAACGATACTGCTCGTCTTCGCCCAAGAACCGTTACACGGACAAGTACATCCTTGTTTAATAACAGTAGAGCTTTTTCTTTCCTCGGTTGAGTCAATGTCGGTTGAACATATTCCCCTGAGAATGTAACCGGGGTGGATTCAGCGTGAATCCCACTTCTTCGTTGTAGAAACAATCCCTGGATGTTTTCACACCTGGTGGTGCGATCAACGATCGGGCATTTTCACGTGCTAATTGTATAACACCAAACTGACCTCGAGTTGGCATTTCCACACCATGGTGGTTCCAACGGTTGATTTATATTTGGCCCATAACAAGATTATATTTGAACGTATACGAGGGTCTGGTAACACAATTTTGAAGCAGATATTCGTCGACGAGTGGAACAAAATCACTATCAATGTTGGCATCACTGGTCAGGCGATCCAACACCCCGTCGGTAAATTCCGCAACCTCATCACATCGGTCAGAATCTATCATGTATATAATGATAAATCTAATTTTAAACACAAAAACAAAAGATGGCTAAGAACGCGCCCGGATAGATGTTGATTACTTCGAGCTGAATTTCATCTCTGGCGACAATGGATGCTGAGTCTGTAAATGTGAAAAATTCATAAGTAATGTCGGTTTTGCGGATACGTGATATCTGCATCAAACTACGATGCTGCTGATCATTTTTCAACATTGCTAATTGACCCCACACGCCACTATTTCCGGTTATGATAAATAAATATAATCCGGACTCGCGCACTTTTATGATGTGACTTTTAGGTCTATCAATACTATTATGAAAAGAACCGAAAACAAGTCGACCATTTGCTAAGGTTATATAATCAGTTTTTCCCCTTCTTCTTTGGTTATTCCAACAATTACATCGCATGAAGTTACTACGCGTAGTAGGAAAGGCACATCTGCGATGTTTTCATCCGCGTATTGTTTCGTCCCGCCATTGGCAGTATCAACGTAATCTTTGATAAACGCAACAGACACACCAGTGTCTCTGATTCCCCCGTTTTCAGTCATTTCAGTCTGGATTTTGTTACAGCGCCAAGCAAACTCAGCACAACGCCGTTGATTTCCAGTTAAACGTTTACAGTTTTCCAGTTTGATCTTGAAAAATCACAAGCTCGCCTGGGTCGACGTCAACAACAACCCGGCTGGTAAACTCAGTCAAATCCGCTTTGGTAGCAAACCTGCTCAAATCCACATCGGCGCCGCGTCGTCGGGCGTCTGAGCGTCCGTACATTGTAATAGTTATTTGTATATTATCAAGGGTAGTTTATTGTAAAATCACTTCGCATGCGGGATCGGGCGTAATGAAGCTTTGCTTCCAGCAAGTGCACGCAACGCTTCAAGAACAAGATGACCACATATTGGCCCATCCAACCGAGTTTGCAACGGCAGCGTTGAAATAACAGTGATAGACGACTTTCTCCGCGTAGAGTTAAATAATCAACAATTGGTAGTGTAAGCCCGTACGAGTCAAAATACGAAAGATGTCGAGCGTTATTATGTATGCGACCCAATGAGTATCAGGTCCCGTTGTCATATCCAGGTTAACAAAGCTGGTTTCCCTCGTGCGGGGAATCATCGATGTAAGTTCATTCCGCATAAGGACACCTCTAAAATATTTGCCTTATTTTACCATCGCGAATAAATCAAGATTGGTTAGTGGAGAGGCCTTCTGTGAGTTGTACCGGGTAGTCGAAGACCTCTGCCTGAGGGTATTTTGAGGCTCGTTCCTGGTAATCGAAGACCTTTTCCTTTTTTATTCGTTTACGAGACCAACCATAGATGTCTCTACCAGTTCCGCCTCCAACTGCCTTTTTTAGCGCCACCCCGGATGCAGTTCCGACAGCCCCTAACGCAGCCGCTTTTGCAACCGCAGCCGCTAATAAAGCTCGAATCGCCGCAAAGAATAATAATATTCAACCGGATTTTTTCAATTATGTCACCGTTGACTTTGATAACGTTAATGTAACCGATGTGTTCATTCGTTTGGCCGCATTAATTTGATTAAGTTGTGTTTGGGTCAACTACACAGGGACAATTCCAGTTAACAGTGCCGGAGAAAGTTTCAATGTGACTCCACAATCGTTTCGTATTGCGCTTTTAATATTAATAAGCTGGTTTTCGCTAAGGCCGATCTTAACTTCGTGGAAGGACATTATTATTTACAAATGTAACAGATTCAATTGAAACGGCTATACGTTTCCATAGGCGCGTCAATAAGCTTCGTTCGACCACCTCCAACAACAGAGTCTTGTCAGAAAGAATCAAAGCAAAGAATTTGTAACCATCGGCGTCAATTGGCCCACCTAAATGTGCATGAAAATACATGTAAACCACAGACTGTCTGAACAACGCCAGGTGTTCCAATGAAAAGTAATAAATCGAGTACAACGTACGAAAGTCAAACTAGGAAATCTGCAGATCTGTGTCAAAGTTTTGATGCCGGTGCTGGTACGACCACCGATTATGATATGCAAGTGTCACTTGATTGTCTGTGAAGTTAAGCAAAATGTATTCAGAGGGTTCCTGATGACCATTTAACCGCAAAGAAATTTCAGATATTCCTAACGTGTCAAATATCATCTTACTTTTATCTTGGTCATTGTCTCGATTCGCATTTTGAAACCCACGAATACTTGTTTTGGTGCGCTAAGACCATGTTGGGTACTTATTTGTCATGTAAACTGTCACAGAATATTAATTGTCGTGTGCAAGTCTGTGGTGTGCGCGTGAAACGACAGCGTTGACATAGTTCCAGAACTCATAAACGACAAACGGTTTACCATGGTCAGTGAAGGGGTTAGCACGGGCATCCACAATGTTAATGTTGACGTTGGCTCATCTCCTGACGTTTTCAATAGTATACTGTTTATGATCTGCATTATTCGATGAGTCCTTATAAAACATCACAGACGCGCCAGCGGATCTTACGTAATCATCACTATGTCGGGCGAGTCCAAAAATAGTTCTGGCAACATCAACGTTGTCGAGAATTGCTTCGAATTCCTTCGCGTCGGTGGAATAACGTGCGCTGTCAAACAACGCAATGATGCCATTGTTCACAAATACAACTTAAGCATTGGCATGATAATCATCATAGCCCGTCCATGTAAGTTTTCCCTCGATTTCCAAGAAAGCCGCACACATGAGAAAATACTGAGACGTGTCCTGCACTTGTAATTCTAGTTTTAATAGCCTTAGGTCCGTTGACGGATACGAATAATACTGAAAATCTTTTTTGCTCCTATCTAATATGTCAAACGCGGTAATGGATGTATCTTTGAATCGGGCCATTGTTTACACACTTATAAATTAATTGGTTCGTCTAAAACCTTTTTGCGACGGCGAAGATGGCTTGGCCACTAGCGTCCAGGTTCCGTCCACAACCGTAATCTGCTCCCCATTGCAAGATTTGCAATCGCTGATTCAGCGATACGTTGCTGAGCGGTTTCATTGATGATTTTACTGACTGGAGCGGGCATTGTTTCTGTCGATGGAAGTTTAATTTGTTTTGGTTCTACCTGAGGTGCTCGAGTCACTAATCGTCGTAGACGATCTCGACGTGATTGAAACGCCTGCGGTCCCATATTTTTAACCGATCTGCAGCAACGTTTTTGATGCTATCAACGACTCGCATTGCAACTTGTTTAGCGATTGATGCAGCGCGTGAAGACAATGCCACTAGAACCTTTGGTGCGCCTGTGAACAATCTCGGGAAAACATCGTCAAGACCAGTTCCGTAATATATCTTGTGAACGGGTTTTCTCGCGTTTACAACACGCACTGGTATCACACGTCCACGTACGACTGTCATTATGTTTCAATGTCAGATCAATCTCTAATGTACAGTTGTATCGTCAATGTCGCCCCGCGCAAGTCCAACATGTGCCCGTCCTGCTCCACAAGGATAAAACGGTCAACATGTTTGGAAAAACCAAACAGTATATAACCTTGTGAAGCCACGCTTGTGGAAGCTCCACTTTCATAACTGGCGCTTATGGCGTCACAGGTTAAATTTATTTGAATCGTTTGGGTAATATTGTCTGTCGCGATATGGTATCTCATGCGTAAGATTCGTTTGTCGCCTGGAATGTTTTCAGGCCAACCTAAAATTGATCTTATTGGCGACCGTGTGATATCTGTCGCGTACGGATCATATTTAATCGAGATGACAGAGCTGAGTGTGGGCTCATGTCAGGTATTAAAATTGTGGAGTCTTTGACGGTCAACAATACAATCCTCCGTAAAATCTCTTCATTGATTGATTCAATGTCGTACACGCCCGCTTAAAGTTTAACTTTTTGCCAGACTGGGCCATTCATCCATCGAAAACGCAAATGAGTTGTTTTCGGAATGATCACCAAATGGTTGTGATCGCATATTAGGCCATCTGTAATAAACATGCAACGATGCCAAAGCGATCTCTAGTGTGCGTGATTCCCCTGCGGTGATTGGTGTAGAGAAAGTTACATCGAATTCTGGTCTCGTTGACGAGATCGTGATCATCGAGATAATGCTCGGGGTTGTATTTGCAACGAAATCAATGGTGCAAATGTTTGTTCAAAGCCCTGTGTGAGATCTTCTCGTTTAGTTTACCGCGACTGCAACATATCTCTGAAACGTTTGCGGCCGGCTATAACATTACGAATTAGTTCCTGGTGTTCGTGAGCAGCTTGAATGCGTCGCTTTCATTACTCTGTTATGGTATCACTGATGGAATGTAGAGTTTTCTTCGGCGGAGCTTTTTCGGTCTTCGACATTTTATATGTTTATCGTGGTTGTTAAATTGTTTTATCCAAAACCGACTCGATATTTTCCCCTACGGCCGGAGGCGAGACCGCACTACGGTCCATTAGTCAAGTCAATAGTGAGAAACTATACGGGTCCGAGGTGGCATTCACACAAATATTTAGAAACTCATTCCACGAGTTGTCTCCGGCACACCAAGTCCAAGGAATGTTTGCAAGACCATGTGCGTCAATACCACGAAATATCATCAACATGTTACAGTTATCTCGGATTATTTAGGCACATGTGCGTATCGCTGTGTTAAAAAGATCACATCTGCGTTTTACGTCGGCCTCGGGAAAATATTTGCTCGGGATTGAGTTGGTATTCAAGCACTACATCGTCGTACACAACAAGATTATTCTCACTTGGATTAAGATAATCAATCGTAGTCGCTTCATCGATTGTGGAAAATAAATCAACCCTGGCTTTACCACCTAATGACGAGGCAAGCGCGCCCGAAAAATCCTTGAGTACATCATAACACGGCTGATCATCCGCCGATGGTGCAAGCATCGTACAACCGATCCCATATAAAAAATTGCAAAATTATATTCAACAACAGTTGGGTTTTCCCTGAACCGGCAGGACTAATGAACAACGCACGAACCGAGTTTGGAAACATATCACAGTGCTTGGACGGTTTCGGTGCTGTCTGCGCGGGAAAGTCAATGACAGAAAAATCTTTTTAGTTTTCACAGCGCAGTTTTTTTTTATCTTTGGCATCTTCGGTGCTTTTCCCTTTATCGTGATGCCATGTTAAATGTCAACAAAATGTTTTATAATACAATCATGTCTTCATATTGTGTCCGATGCCGCACTCGAACAGGTACTGCGAATCAAACTCGAGTTCAAACACGTAATGGTAAATCCACGATCGCTGTAACTTGTGTTCAATGAAGAGCAAAGAAGTTCACGTTTGTCAGACGTTCCAGATCTATGTGTGGACGGCAAAGCCGTCTCGCTGAAAGCTTAAGGTCTAAAAAAAGTCGTCGGCGGTGATGTCGCGGCCGCGATTGCGAAACTTCCCGGGACACCATGGAGTAAATACCCTGGTGAAAAACACATTCCTGGATACAATTACTGTGGGGCAGGAACACGGCTGGACATGTGACTTGATTCTAATAATCGACCAGCGCCCGGGGAAGCACCCATAAACCGCGTCGATGCTGCATGTTACCGACATGATCTTGATTACAAAGCATCAAATGATATCCGTGCAAATTAACGTGCCGATGTAGGCCTAATCCATTACTTGAACGCGCTCAATCCTACATTCGGAGAAAAAATCGCTAGATGGATCATCAAAGGGGGTATAAAGGCTTAGATTTTTTTGGGTGGTGAATAAAGTTCACTCGGTGGACAAATTTAACTCGGTGGGCAACATCCAGTTGGTTCCACCACTCACTGAAGGTAAAATATAATAAACAAACATGGTTTCTGAGCTGACTATAGCCAAAATATACTACAGTCCTCGCGGTTGTTGGAAAGGTGATGCTGCTGTTGAAAAGATATCGAGCGCGGCAGCGGTCACTCATGAGGTTGCTCGAGAATGGTTAGCTAAACAAGCGCTGTGGCAAATTTACCGACCCGCGCCAAGAGAGATTTCCCGCGATTACGGAATTGCTACCAAGATATATTTTGAAATCGTAAGCGGATTTGTAATCGCATGAAGTCCAAACGCGTAATTGGTAATTTCGTCGGGAAATATCCATCGTTTTGTATCAAGTGCTGACAAAATCACCTTGGTGCATTGGTATACACCCATGCGATGTTTTATTTTACTCCTGATCATGTTGGCTGTATATGTGTATTCACGCAAACATTCCACATGCATCTCGTGTGTGAGATCTTTTGCAACAAAAATCCGAGTAACTCCTTTCACCCTCTTTTTGTTTTCTGTCCAGACCACGATCGAGGACATTGGCCTTTTGACATATACCAGAAAAACAGTCGTGCTTTGTGAACAAAACATAGCTATTGCTATTAGTTACTTTTTCATCTGTCAGCGATGCAGTTACATGTTAAGTATTTATTATTTTTAATTACATTTTTTTTTATCCGAGTCTTTCTTTTAAAAAACATATTATATGAAGTTTTATTCAGGAAAGGAATCATCTGGAGAAATTGCAAATTTGGCCTTACGCAGCTCTTCACTTGGAGTTTGTTTCAAAGAATATTCCTTTTAAGAATCTTGATCTAAAAATGTTTATTGCAGGAAAATTAGAAACCATTCTCAGCTCAAAAACATCCGTTCCGGAAATGCAAGATAAATTAAATCTACTTCAGGAAATTGTCTACTTTGCCAATATTTATGAATGGAAGGGCTTATTAAAATTGTATGCAGCGTGGGTTAGATGAATTGAAATAGGCCTCAGTACGTGGGAAGATGATCCTTTGGAGACATAAACTCCCATAATAGCTAGTCACACACTAGCTAGAAAATAAAAATCTGGTTCTCTATCTAAGAGTGATATGTCTGGTGGTGTTCAGACTTTCAAAAGAATAAATGTAGTTTAAAACATCCGATCGTAAAAACCAGTCAAAGATCACACGGGAATAGTCATATATCTGGCACTTGCTGGAGAAGGGACAAAATCCAAATATAACACACTGAATCTTCTTCCGCCAGCCCACATCAAAATCGCTTCTGACATGTGCAGCACAGGGCACAGGCAGACATATTTCTGCCAAAAGCATATTAATTTTCATAACAAAATCAGAAGTTCTCCAACTTTTTTTTGAAAATATCGCTCACACCCTAAAACGTATAATAATTTGTTATTACACGTTCAAGACAGTCATCAAATCAAAGGTATCCCATGCAGGAAACATAATCAAGTTTGCAAAATAGATTCAATTAGAGATTATGGCAAGCTTCAGCACAAACACTTAGCTAATGATAAGTTGAACTCTGTTCATGATTACTGTTCTAATTCAGAAGATAGATATTTTTTTCATTCTTTTGCACGACCGAATTGTTGAATCAGGTTTACACAGCTTTGAATGTTGAGAAATACCAGTTAAGAACCGCATTAATGTTGATGTTTTTGAATTCATGCTCTCAGATTATTTCGATTTTAAAAAGTTGTCATTTTCTCATATAAGGATTTTAAATAGGATACCATGATATTTGTGAAAAAAAGATACAGACGCGTAAAATTTGCTCAGAACCATAAAGGAGCAAGGGGATATCTGAATTATATTAATAAATATCTCAAAAAGGAAGTTGGCTATAAACCAGTCTTAGGTCCCTTTAAATACAATGCATTTTGATACATAATTCAAATTTCGCCGTTAAAAGCTCAGTTCCCAAGAAAGATTCAAATGAGAGATGAATTGTATTTTTAGATCTCATCTTTCTTTTAAATTTTTCTATCAATAATGATGTTGACAAATACCATTATCTGGGCAACGAAATGAAATTAAAGTATCATTCCGTCGATGATTTGGTGAATATCTTCAAAGTAAAAAGTAGATATTGCTTTCTGGTTTTCTGTCATGGCAGCGTTAACGCGGCTGTGCAAATGCAATATGATTACTATTTATTTAAGTTAATAAAAAGGTTTAACCTCTACCTGGGACATTTTAAACTGTGGCATACATGCATGATATGGAATAAAAATGATACTCACATTTTGCAGTTTTCAGCTATTTTGGCCTTAAGTATTACTTTCTTGCAACCTATGGTCGCTATGGGTGGCCTGCCCTTGTTATTTTATGCAGAAAGCGATAGAATCGATAGAAAGATGGAAACAAGTGTATGGAGAAGATAAGTTTTAGTTTACCCAGGCAAAAGCGCCCACAGCCGTCAGGACGACTACAGCGGATACGACTGTTAGAACAACGATAGCTTGTAATCTTGGCTTTGCTATTAGGAAAGCGGTTGGCCCATGATTTACCGGCATTTATTGAGGAACACAGTATCCAACGTTTAAATGTGTTCCTACAGTACGCCGCATCCAAGGAAAAAGTAAAAGCCGCCTGAGCAGCTGCGTTAATACTGGACCGCCAGCACAGTGTGTGTGTATGTGTGTGTGTGTGTGTGTGTGTGTGTGTGTGAGCTTTAATTGATCTAAAAAGCTACTGTTGGCGTTTATTAAGGAACGCTGTATCCAAGGCCAAGATAAAAATAGCAACCACGTTCATACAGGAACACCAGAACCGCGTTGGCACAGACATAATATACAAGCATTCATAAGGTGTTGTGCTATCAATTGTATATGGAGGCAGTCAGTTTTGTTTTATATGAAAACAGCGCTGGCCTCCTCTCGTCAGCGCTGGATTAGTGTGCTTGTTTCCTTATCTTGTGGTATTTTTCAACTTCGTTCATGATTAGCCGGAACTCTTTATCGGAGATGTGTTCATCTTTGAGGACCCTCGATATTTGGTCTGATACATATTCAGTTTGGCCTCTGCTAGCACGCGAATATCGTCGTGCTTTTAATTTCTTTTAATTTCTTTTTTAGTTTGTTTGTAGTTTATATCCTCACTCACAGTAGCGAAGACTGGTAGCTCTTGATACATGCCGTCTTTGAAATTCCCGTGTTTGCCGAAGTCTTTCCTACGGGGACTGCTGGAACGACAGAACCTAAGTGCTTCATATGTTAATCTCAGAGAAACGCGCATCCATTATTGGGCTCAAGGTTGATTTCGTCGCTAGATTTAGTATATCCACTTGTGTCGCATCTATCATTCAGGAGAATACTGTAGAGTCATTGTGGTATGATTATATGGTTTTCATCCGTGAAGGTTAGGCTCTAATCCCCAACTGCGATCTCAGTGGTAAACAATGTTAGTGAACTATCGAGCCTAAGGAAATCTACAGATTGCTTATACAGACCGCACGTGATGTTGGCGAGTTGGTGAACTTAGACCTTGGTAGAAACATCTCCGTTATTTGCGGTGTTAAACAGATTATTCATATGATTGCCGCCAAAGTTAAGGTGTCCAGTTGGTGTCCGAGTGCCGTCGCGAAAACTGGATCAGCATTGTTTGTTTGGAGTCAGTATCGACGACACCGACATCTGAGGCTGCTACAAGCACTTATAGATGATGCTCCAAGAGTGTCAGGATGATGCCTGTTAGGGCATAGAGCATTGCCCCTGCAACATCCTAGCACTCAGGGTAGGTGCCAGAACGAATACGCTGCTGCATACGGCGAGGCCGACCTACGAGGGCAGATATTATGTGCCCCATGGCTTTGAACTGCTCGAGGAGTGGTAAAGGCCACTGGCAATGTTAAAGCGAAATATACTTTCACTGCTATCTCATTTGAGTACAGATGATGAACGATTCAGATCTGGTGCGCTTGTTGGGCAACGAGTACAAGGCGGACAAGGTCCTTTTCTACAACACAGTTATCCGTTAAAAGTATAATACGCTTGACATGAGCGAAACCACGTATAACTTCAACATTATTGAACCCGTAGGCTCTCTGAAGAGTTTTTTGTTTCTCTTCGAGGACCCAGCAGACGCAGGTGCTGCATACGCCCGCATCCCCGAGAGATTTTACAACCTAAAGATAAAAGTGTTGCAGTGTCTAACGACTAGGTATGCCCTCTGTCTCGACTTCCCCACAAATGCTGGCGACGTCCTCCATGGAAGCGGCAGGAAATTGAAGAAAACATTTTAATAGAGATTAAGAAGACCGCAGAAGCCGTTGGAAAACTCAGCTTTTACTTATATGCGGTTTAGGATGCCCAGTTAAACATTCAAGATGTAATTATATATCTCGTGCACTAGTTTCAATGAAACTATGGACAGAAAGCACCTGTGTATAGAAGCACACTCGGCACAAATCTACTGCGCACCAAGCGTGGTAGGATACATTTTTATTTTAGACCTATTGGACGGTTCCTACCACGGAATTTTCAGAATATCGTAGTCATTTGGCCCACTATCTAGGGCAACAAGACATACTAAAAGCGAAATTGAATTTGGGCTGACCCACACGTGTGTATCGTTGGCTAACCAGGCATTGCTGCGTGCTCTTAATAAAGGCATAAAGCGCTTCTGCTAAAGGTAGAATCGACTACTGATAACCAAATACTAACAGGATGCTAACCTATGCGGAGGTGCTGCTTATCGCATTTCCAGCAGTTCTTATCATCTGCGCTGCGGCTGTTGACAGCTTTTTATTTTAGAGATTGGAGGGCGTGGTCTGTACGCAAAATAAACTATGACGAACTACTCGATGAGTTGGCAGTTGTGACAAGTGCTAGTCATTCCGACGGTGCTACGAGTGCTACCACGGCAAACACACAGCCCAGAAAAGAAGAGGAAACAGAGACAAAACGCACACGACTAGCGGCACTATTGACCAGAGGTAAGTCTTGGGAGTATCTTGTGCGCAACTTATCGTTGGCTGACATCGACAATATACACTTGGACGATGTCTCCAAGCTCTACCCATGATGCAATGCGAGACTGGTGGCGTCTGTGTCCAAACGCATTGGCGGCGCAGGACTCCGTCTTTATGCGGGGGTGGCAGTCGCCTTTCTGCTCATTCCGCAATACAAACTGCCACAACCTGAAGCCGACGTGAAGCAGAACGCATTCGTTGAACAAGCGCTTACCACTGTTACGTGCGAGCTTAACACCGCTACGGAGCGCTCTTAGCACCTCTTTCGGCGGTTCTGACCACAGTCAAGCATTTTCAATTAGGACACCGCTGTCTCACAACCGTATACAATGACTGCAATGGCATTAGTGCATCATGCGACGTCTCTGTAGGTGAGTAACCCACCATAAGAACCTTCGAACGAGTGGGAACAAACATCGGAACGGCTAGCACGTCTAGCACCAGTGCAGCAGCGGGTTACTGCTGCTAGTCGTCAAAACGACATAAAATGTCGAGTCGATGAAGTCAGGCGCAGAAGTCCGCAAGGTTAAAAAGGAAAAACTAATCCAGGAACTACAAGAACCTAAAAGCGGCTACGCACTGGCAAGCCATCGTGTGCGGAAAACTAGAAAACTGTGCACGTGAGCGACGGAACTACTGGCGTGGGAACAGCAAGCGCAACGACGGCTATGACGACACTGGCTATTAACAGCCTTGTGGTTACGATAATGTACAATGCAGTAGCAAATACACTGGCGTTCTGCGACTCAGACTATCTATTTTCGCAGCTACAGCAGAAAGGCGTTGAAGAACAGCGCATACGCCACGATAAGGCAATCGGGCAATTCCATGAAGCACGGATCGCATTATCAAAAAGCTCCAAGAGCGGTTTGATTTTATTAATAAATAGTTCCGGCCCCAAGCTCACGCTGTGCGAATGCTACCATGTGGTAGCCGAGACGGAGAAAAAGCTGGATCCTTCGGAATCTGAAACAACCCTTCAAGGTTTTTACACGCCAAGCCACGACCATAAACAGCGAGTTGCTCTTTATCGTCCTTAGATTGGGCGTTACAGCCCTTATTGATCACAAACTCTTTTAATATGCCGCGCCCAATTATGTGCACTTTTTTGCGCGGTTTTGTATAGCCATGGACGAGGTGTCCTTCGCGATGCTTGAGATGGCGTACGCTTTGCGTCGCGACAAAATCCCCCGATAGATTTCACACTCTATTATTGGCGCAGCTTGAGTAGCGTCGATCTTTGAAGACATGATCCTACGGCGGTCCGGCGTTTGCAACTATTGTGCCAGAAGAGAGCTGTACCAATATACAGGCAATGACGGCAAATCGTACCTGGCTGGTTTATTTGAGGCTCCTAGATCTGGAGACTAATTGCGCGCGTTGCGGACAGGGTGCTTGAGGCATCACTTCCTATCGGGCCATTTATTTTGGAGCTCATACGTTCCCGGTGTCAAATGTTTGTGATACTGCATACAGGCCACTCCAACAGCTGGGGAAAGGGGAAGGGCGGAGGGGCAGTGTGTAACAAATAAGGTCCTCTGGCTCTTCACCGGTGATTCAGATTGCATTTTCAACGACCTTACTGCTGATGGACTGGAGGTTATCTGCAATCGTGTCGAAAGGGTATCACTGTCTCGTCCTCGTGGCTGGGATGAGGCCACTTGTCCCAGATTTTGTCAGAGTCCTTTGGGGATGTCTTCGAGGTCTGGACGGGCTTGTTGAGAAAGAACTACTCAAAGCGCTTCACGTCCTTGTTAGTCGCCCAGACGTGAGTGTTGTGCAAGAGAATGGCAAATACAATCTTTGCATTTATGTCGCTCTGTTCTGGTTCAAAGAGGACAAAGTCGTTGCCTCGAATGTCGGTAGCGATGAGAGGAAGGCGCCACTTTCTAAGTCACATCTCTGCGTCACCCCAACACATTTGCCAGGGCACGTCGTCAGTTGGCGAGGTTCGAAGGGAAAGGCGAGCATCCACATACCTTCATTGGTTAGGTACGGGTTGGATGTTGACGCTTTTCTAAAGCTGCCTTGTTCATTCCGAGGAAAGCACTGAGTAAACACCGTATTTGGTGTAAGTCAGGGCTGTCCCAAAGCAAGGACGAGATGTCTACCCACTGTAAGAACACAGCCTGCTGTGTCTTTCGGCCCTCGCTAAGCATGTCTTCTCTAATAGTCGAGTGGTTGCTTTTGCTGGCCATCCTTTTTGATCATAGATGCGCGGATCTTGGGGTTAAACCGCCTCGCTTGCCCAACTAGTCAAGCTTCCCGAATGTGGTAAATATCTGCTTTGATAGAACCACACCGCTTTTGAAGAAAGGTATTGCTGCCAATGTCTGTTTTATTTGTCTATTTCCTGAAGATTGATTCAATAAAATAGCCCCAGACAGCTTTTTGTATGACAATTATGACCAGCTACCATAAACACGGACATGTGTTAAAGCTCTTCATCTTTACTTCAGGTATATGTCTAGCCAGGAAGATCTTTCAATGGGCGATAAACCAGTAGCGCACCGGGAGGTGCGCGCAGGCCCTAATAGGCGCCGTCCACGTGCTCTCCGCTTTGTTGAGCAAGCGCGAAGGGTATACTTCCGCGCCGTATTGGTGCTGAGGGATTGGTGGTCTCGACGTAAACATGATGGGGAGGCTCCCCAAAGACCCACACACCCTACACGCACCACACGCACGAACGCTTGAAAAATGGACGGGCATATCATGCTACAGACGATAAATGAGATTTTATCCCGTTTTGAATAATAAAATTCAGTCATTAATCTCAAACAAAAGAGGACGATTCTATTGAATTACAAGATCAATGATCCCTCAAGGATTATAAACCTACTTAAGAAACCGGCCAGACATGTTCAGAGTTTGTAATAACAAATTGTGTTGACAGGTAAGCAGGGAATATGCAATGGAGACATAAACATTAGATGCAAATAAGTGGATGTTATATACAATTTGCATGAAATGAAAATTCGGTGCCTAATTATTTAAGGTATGTTAGGATACGAAATCAAGGAACAAACAGCAATCAATAGCCGCCTCTCAGTATTTTTGCCTGCATATTGTGGATGTGTGTGAGTGTATATATATATATATATATATATATATATATATATATATATATATATATATATATATATATATATATATATATATATATATATACATATATATGGAGAGAGAGAGTGAATACATGAGAGTATATACTCATAGGAACCCAAAGTCAATCAGTGTTCACAGAATCCCCACTACACACTTGTCAAATCTCTATGCAAAAATTCGTATATGTAGAACAATTGTAAACATTTTTTATGGTGCAATGAAAATCAATCAAGTTTATTTACATTTTGCATACAAAATGTGTACCAAATTTCTGGTGATTAACTCATATGTCTTTTGTGCATATTTGTGCTTAAAATGATTTTGTTGGGAAGTCTAAGTTTAAAAATTGAAAAATTGCTGTTATGGCATGAAAAGCTAACCAGGTCAGTTACATATCCACGTGATTCTGTACAATTTGCTAAATCAAACGATGCTCTACAATAAATGTTAAAAGATTTGAAAGCTTCATGTGACATATTCTCTATGCCAATTTTTTGAATTATGTACTATATACAGGCGATGCAGGGGAAACATCATTCAACATAACTTGCTCTTGGTTAATTCTTAGCACAGGCGTTCACATCTGTATCCAATTACAAGCGTGAAAGAAGAGAAAAACGTTTCATTTGGTTTGAGATTATGTTTCATGCAATATTTCACCCACATCATCTTTTGTACTTTTCTAAAGTACCAATTCTATTCTTGTAGCTAAAATTACTTATCTCTTTGATAGTACAAATGCAGGATCATGTACAGTCAGTTGTCGTTACATCGGCATTCATAACAGCGGAATATTCGGATACCGACAAAACATTATGGAAAGATTTTAAATTCAAAATTTGATATGTATAACGGATATCCGGCTCCCGATTCCGACAGAGATTTCCCTTGACAAACACGCACATTTGATAGATATGTTTGACATATTTCATTGATCATTTCGATCCGTAGAACAACAGTGCCTGTAGGTGTGAACTTACTGACCCTGATATAATTATATTAAATTATTTGTGTGCTGATTGTTTAGATCCGCTCGAAGCCAATTGTTCAGATGAGAAAAAATTAAACATGAAGTAAAGATCTTTATTTTTTGCTTATTCTTTTATTTTTTCATGCATGTTTGACAATGATATCAGTCAACGGTAAGACAGGGAATTAATTCTTCAAAATGAAAAGCATAATCTCTTCAAGGATAAACGCGTAAGAACAGTGAGCTAAATATAAACAAGTTTGTTTGTTGTATCGAGGTGTCTTTTTTTGGATGATTGTTTGTTCTTGTTATGTAATTTTTCATATAATGTTGATTTGTACAGATTATAGCTGACATCAGATTTATAAAAACACCATTACTTCTACACACTAGTTAAAACTCATAATCAATACAGTGAACAGAATGTTTGAGAATATCATTACGTTACTTTATATTTATAAATGTCGTGCTTGGTTAACTTTGAAACATTAGTCCAAACACATCGCCGACTTTAAGGCAAATAATAATCATTGAAGATATTCTACATCTAAGTGTATTGACCCACACCTATACAACAGATTCGTGTATTCCATTAAAACACAATAAAATATTCAACACTCGGGAAATATATACCCGTCTGCACATTCAGTAAGGACGTTTTAGTCAAAGCAATACATGGGTGCGATGTTTGTGTATACCTTACGTTGGCTCTAAAGCTACAAAACATACAGGAGACTATATCTCTGTGTGAATAACAGTTCAGTTATCCACTCGCCAGACTCAAATATAAGAGGTAGATTTGATATAATTACACAATAAATGCTCCGTCAAAGATTATAAACCTACTATAAAAAACCGGACTGACAGGTTCAGAGTTTGTAATAAAAAATAGTTCGACAGATAGAAAGGGAATATATAATGGAGACATGAACATGCGATGTAAATAAGGATATGCTATGAACAAATTGATGAAATAAAACTTCAAACCTAATTACTTCAGGCATGTTAAGAAAACAAATCCAGGAGCGAAATAATATATATAAACATATATATATATATATATATATATATATATATATATATATATATATATATATATATATATATAGAGAGAGAGAGAGAGAGAGAGAGAGAGAGAGAGAGAGAGAGAGAAATACAAAAACAAAATCATTTATGTTATTTCTAGATACACACAATTCAAGATATCTCCTTACGCATTACATCGCGTAAGAGATTACATATCATCTCCCCTATGTTTCCGACAGAAACAAATTTTAGATGATCATACACATCTTCATGCCTTGAGACACAGCTTTAGATAATCGTAATTTTCCTCTATAATCTTGATACAATACATAAAGCGTGACAATTTATTACTCTAAAGAATTTATTAATTATAATTAATATACTAAATTGAGAGATTTATGGTAAAACATATACATTCATACGTATATGCGATGTAATAATTCTTTTTATTACGTTTTATGATTTTTGTTTAAATTCAAGTTTTCGAATCCATTGTCTTGTGTAGCTGAATGTGTGTCAGTGGTTTTGAAGTGGTTTTGAAGATTTTAGTACTGCTTGGTGTCGGAACATTTTCATGAATATTGTTAAATAGTTTGCATACGGGATTTCGATTCTTATCCGGAATTGTTTGGGTGCTTATAGTTATGTTTGGTAAAATTCTTGTGCATGGAATTTCTGAACAAACAACAAAATATAAGATTTTTCTTCGTAATATTTGCCGATAATTTCACAGAAGTACTACAAAAATGTATATTTTGGCCATATGAAGGTAGGTAGGTACAATCAAACTTACAGAAATAAATAGAAACGTGTATCTCTGTTCTTCCCATTGAAAGAAATGTTAGACTTATGGGTATATTTCCATTTGAAAGGACTCCACGCATTTAATACTGTTATCATTCTAATATAAGTCCACGCTCAAAGAAGAAAATGTAGAAAACACTAATAGCAATTAAATAAATTCGCTTAGTCGGGTAATTATTGTTGAGCTAAACCATATTTAGCTCAATCAATTCTTCTGAAACTAAACTTTGCTTTAATGAATTGTAACGTAGACACAGTAAACAAGTTTGCTATGCGAAAGTCGTGAATGTGCCCTTGTTAATTTATGTGCAGCGTTGTGGACTATGATTTATATGTAGGACACTTAACATATATCTGAAAGATCGTTCATCACAGCATGAAACATTGTATCCCTAAAGGACTGAATTGTAATCGACCACTTGCTTGCAAGATCCAGGGTTCTTACTGCTTGAATTTCTTTTGTTTCAAATGTAAAATACCCTGGTGATACTGGTGCCTCTAGATGAATTAAAAAAGTACTTATTGAAGAAAATCGACTTGACCCAAAATGAAGCCAGGTCGTTGAATAATAAAGAACTTGGGTTTCATTGAAATAATTAATGGATACTGACACAGATACTTATAAAAAGTCAGCAAAGACGCGATCATGGAGCGGCATTGAATTCATTATGGAGGTGCATTGGTGAGTATAGGCTAATTACAAAAATTATATTACGTCGACCCTGTTAAGAAACGGCAAATTTCGTAAAAAAAAAAACACATTCCAAATGGAGCGAAGATGACAAAAGTCGTTGTAAATGATACTCTTAAAACATTCAAATTGAAAAAAGAACAAAAACAACATAATTAAGACTTTTAAAATGTAACCGTAATATATAGGAAAGCACCCCATACCTCTCTCTATATATATGACCATAGCAAGTATAGCGTTTTAAAGTAGTTATAATTGTTTTTAACAGCGGCTCTGCAGGTCCTACGAACTCTCTTAGACCTATCCTGCCTTCCTGTATATGATTTTCAAAACTTTAAGCACACAATCGTTATATTTGACACTGTGGCCGCGAACGTACCCTCGTATTTAGCTTTTGATCCTAAATGTGTTTAATTGTTTATACAATGATGTGAAATGTCCGCCATATTTGTGCCTCTACCTGATTGAAGCTATGGAGGAATTTCATGTGAATTTTTTAAAACTGTTATTTACAGGTACGACCATATTTTAAATGAAGAAATACCACTATAAAAGTATATTGCATTTTATAAACGATACATAGCTTTTGATTACTAATTGAATACATACATGCCAAGTGATTTAATATTGGAATTATATTGGAATTTACGAACACTTGTCCGCGGATGTAAACAGTCGGTTTGTATTGATTACCTTGGTAAAGTGACTCCTTATTTTCGTTTCTGTTCTTGTCCCCTTAAGAGTATACATTATGGATGAGGTGCTTTAAATTTCATAAAACATATATGTGCCTTCAATCCTTTAAAAACAGCCATATGTAGAGTGGCTATTGCAAAGTGTTGTAGTTGAACTCCATGGAGGCTGAATGAAATCATTTTGGTTAATCGCTTGACATGACATAGGAAAGGTATATAAAATACAAAAAGGGCACCTAACTTAATGTCCGAAAAATATCATTAGGAGCAATACATCTGCACATCTTCTGAATCGCCTTTGAAGCTATACGTGTGGCATACGATCGATTATTTATCATACTGTATAATGTACTGAGTAAAAAGGTATGTGAATAAAAAGTAATGCGTGTATGCTGAAATAAAATGCTCAAGACGGACTCGTATCGCACACCAGGTGCACATTGGTCTGAAAGGCCAATGCAGTTATAAGGCATGTGCCTTGGTTTGAAAGACACCCATGTCGGGATAGTTTCCAGCTAGTTGGTATAAACTGGTTGTATTTGACATGTTGTGTAACCCTGTTTCTACCTGACTAACCTCAGCTGGACTAGATGGTGCATTGATATATCTTGTATCAATGCGAAAGGTGTTCATGCTAGGACTCCACCTATCACATTTTGTCTGAGGCAATTTTGGCATTAAACTAGCAGCTGGCCATACTTGACGGGAGATACGTATCATTTTGTAGGTTTTCCATCCAGATGCTGCTATGGTAGCAACACCGTTTCTAAGGGAGCCACCCCTTGACACAATTTTGACAGAGAGTGTCCCACGAAATTTCACACAAAGCTTGATTAAAATTGACTGGGCTATTCTGAGGAATAAGTTAAAAATATGTTTACCATGGGTTTGCTATGACAGCTACATCATAGCTTTGGGAACCATCTTGGACACAAGTTTGATAGAGTATGTCCTAAGAAATAATCCTAACAAGTTTGACTGAAATTGGCTCAGCCGTTCTACAGAAGAGGTCAAACATATGCTTTTCACATGCTTACTTTGGAAACAACAGGGTTGCTAGGGACACAACCATGGACATAAGTATGATAGAAAAAGTACAAATAAACATTCATATAAAGTTTGATAAAAATTGGCTCAGCCGTGCTGGAAAAGAAGTTGAAAATAGGGTTTCCATGGTTTTACTATGATGGAACAAACTTCCTACCAAGCTTCACCAAAACTGGCTCAGTCGTTCTAGAATAAAGCCGAAATATGTGTTCTACCTGGCGATAAGGAAGCCACGCCCTTGCTGGGGGGGGGGCACCCTGAATATAACTTGTACCATGAGTAATCGTACACCCTAGTCAATAAAACATAGACATGTGTTTCAATGTGACAAACAGATTATATCGTGTTCCATCTTTATTTAACAGAAAATAAATTATTGCCTGAGTTGAACACAAGGAATAATAAGAAACTTGGCTGAAAAGTTGCTACTACATTTTTAGTTTATTTTTCCAAAACTAGTTTTGTCTGCTAGGGTAACATAGATTAGATGTCGAACCGACTCGTCATCGGAAGTGAAACGAGGCCTCCAGCTGTGTGGAAGCTATCTGCACAAAAGTTCGGGGTATAATGATGAATGTAGGTGTTTCTAGCGGAGTACCTTTATCAGTAGAGTTGCACAATTTAGTTAATCCTCTAAAGTAAAAAAAAAAAAATTCTCCTAATGCACTACTTGATGATTAAGCATTTATAAATTACAATGACATTATATTGAACATTTATCTCTCTTAGTGTATCCCCGATACCGACGATGGAGGGATATCTTGCTTACGGAAATTATGAAGGGCACTAATTTGATTCATGATTGAATCCTACGTTTCAGATTATTATGGAGTAGGATTACACTCGACAGAATAATCAGCACGATATATCATAGAAATAGTCCCCTTATATAAACTCTGAGACAAGAAACCAGAAAAGAAATCTTCAGGCATTTAAATTTATGACGCCAGCTCGTATCAAGAACATTAACGCACTTTATGAAGTAACATTCAACGTCATCACTTACGCTAGGGGATTATTTACAGTTGCAACATTGACAGCAAGTTGTTTTTATAGATTGAAACAGACATATGGGGAATACACAACCTTATGCAAATTAGTCACACGCAAAAACACATCCAAGTAATCACATGCGCATAAGACACAGAACTTTGTCTCGTGTTGTGCAGCTGTTGTGAAGTATGACGCAATGCAGCATGGAGACATACTACAAATTTTCGACAGTGTTCAACTGGTGGAGAACAAAATGAGTATAGAATAAGTATCAATACTACACAACTCATACAATGCTAAGGCTATGGAGAAAGAAACAAGTATATAATAATTGTAAATATTGAAATCCTTATCATAATATCCAAATATTTTAAATATAGTGTTGGCGCTTAAAATGTTAGAATTAACCTGGAATCTAAAAGAAATTAACTGACAAATCGAAACATTCGCCAGTTAAAACGTATTTCATTGCCTTTAAAAGAAAAACACTGGGGTCGGGCAAGAGGTTCACCAACTTAGATAATGCCGTTTCTCTAAAATATTAATATACAAAATACATACATGTGTGTGTGTGTGTGTGTGTGTGTGTGTGAGAGAGAGAGAGAGAGAGAGAGAGAGAGAGAGAGAGAGAGAGAGAGCACCATCTTAGCAAAAAGTATACAACACCATAGCTGCACACTAAAACTGAACAAGACAACAGTGCAAACAATATCGTGTATTACTGCATTTATAATCATAATTCAAACATATATTCTAAATATAGAGTGATGGCGGTAACAATGCTGGAATTAACCTGGAATGTTAGCAAAATTAACTCACAAATCAAAACATTCGCTAGTTTAAACGTATTTTATTGCCTTTAAAAGAAAAACACTGGGGTCGGGCAAGAGGTTCACCAACTTTGATAATGCTCTTTCTCTAACACATTAATATAAAAATACATACATATGTGTGTGTGTGTGTATGTGTGTGTGTGTGTGTGTGAGAGAGAGAGAGAGAGAGAGAGAGAGAGAGAGAGAGAGAGAGCACCATCTTAGCAAAAATTATACAACACCATAGCTTCACACTAAAACTGAACAACACAAGATTGCAAACAATATCGTGTATATCGTGTATTACTGTATTTATAATCATAAATGAAAGAAATATACCCGTCTCTTTAATAACACTCTATACAAACTTCAACAGTTGGCATTTTACATGATACGATGACAAACAAGAATCAACAAAACGGTATAGGAAGTATTAATTGATTCAAATAATGAAAATATGTTCCACGATGGAGTATATAACGCTTACATTTAAAGAAAAAGAAACGAAAATGATCCGTTTGTTTCTCATTATACAATAATTAATCATTTAATGTTAAATTTAGAAGCAAAAACAAATAATTTAAAGTGAGCTATCCTGGCTCTAATGTGATATTTGCAGTATGACCTCAGTGCAATACGAAGTTCAACAATGAAACTCCAGGTCAACCCAAATTCTGGTACATGCATTATTGTAATTTACTCTCATGGATTTCAGACTTTTGTTTGCTTTATGGTTATATGTTTTATTCAGATTTAGAATGGAAAATTGTATTTCGAACTGTGATATTCAACTTCTCTATTGTTGGATTTGTAAGAAAAGAAGGTTGGCAAAAGAAAGCAGAAATATGCAAACACTTTCCTTCAGGAGATGAAGTGGAAGACGGAATTATTATTGTGTTTGTTTGTTTGTTTCTTTAATATGTGCAAACTTGACCACTCGCAATGCTATCTGTTGTTGGGGATTTGATGATCGATTTATAGCTCATCTGCTCTCAACATTGGACCATTTCTTGATGATTTTAAAAAAGTCCTTATCCATTCTATGTGTTATTTCTGCCATACAATATACTAGAAATTGAATGATACACCTATAGCTAACATAACAATATATATAATTCCTTCCAGTATACATATGGCTTTTAGAAACGTGTACTGGAAGACATTTATGAAACAGATTTTTAAATTTTAAAATCTATAATATTTTTAAAAGTGAGAGCAATTACAGTTGCATTCGTAACGTATGTCGTATCACCATGACTGAAGGAATGAAGGACTGAAGGACGACATAAAAATGATTTACATAAGAAAGGTATACGTTTTGTAAACTACAAACATTTGTAAGTGCATTTTACTCCCAATCTCGTCCGTTTAGACTATTCCATATTATACAAATGGCACACATTGTTAAAAATTGGGCGGGACTTATTTTTAATGACGCTTTTGCTTTCAACCAACTCTGACGATATTTTCTTTTTTAATCAAGACGTTGCCCAAAACACAAAACAAAACAAAACGAAAAAAAACTAGACTTCTTTTTTTCGACCTGCCATTCACTTGTTTCAGCCAATCGGCTATTGGTTTGGTAACATTTATTTCTCTATCCATACCGAATTTGAGTTATATTTTACGGTGCGCGAGTAGTAACTTCGCAAATTACTTAAGACAATAGAAGTATCTGGGGAAAAAAAACTGCAAGAGGATAAAGAGCATGGATACCCTAAAACGCTGGCAAAATAAATTTACAAAGGATAATTACTGCAACTATCGAAGGAAATTTGCATTGGTATCCAATGTTCTATTTGAGGTAGGTGACTTTTTATAAAGCGCGCAAGAAACAGTGATGAGTCAGCTATTACAGGTATGGTAAATACGTGTAATAAAAGGATATGCCAAATATAGAATGATAGTATTTGTCACAAAGACATTTATCTCGATTTCGAGACTTTCTTGAAATATCGACAAACTTGTATCCTAATTGCGACAAGCTTGTATAAACCTTTACCTGCTTGACCTCTGTGTTCAGTATATTCAAGGACACGCATGATTATTACTACGTTTTGACGGACTTATTTTCGAGGGTGGCTTACTTCTGAGTTAGGTGCATTTACGAGTAAACCTACTGTAAAAACGATTGAAGATAGTTGTGTTTTGTGTGAATCTAAATGTAATTTTGTATGTTACAAAAATGTAAAAGAAATTTGGTAAAATAATAATGCTTTAAAATTCGGCATTCATGAAGGAGATGGTTTTGTCGTGAAAAGTTGAAAATTAGATTTTCATATATAGATTAGCACCTGTGCATTTCTTCTATGAAAGCAATTCTTTTTTTTCTGTAGCCGAAT
The DNA here is from genome assembly GCA_029931535.1 of Margaritifera margaritifera. Taxonomy (NCBI): domain Eukaryota; kingdom Metazoa; phylum Mollusca; class Bivalvia; order Unionida; family Margaritiferidae; genus Margaritifera; species Margaritifera margaritifera. The sequence continues at coordinate 3,666,177 of JAQPZY010001525.1, read as the reverse complement.
GTTAACTTAATTACATACAATACGCATTATATATATATATATATATATATATATATATATATATATATATATATATATATATATATATATATATATATATATATATACTAGCAGCTACTTTCGAGGATCGGACTATCGCGAACAAAACGTTTGAGGAGTTATGACTTATTTTCAAGGTAGTCTTATTTCCTTGTCGGTTTAATTTCGAATTCTTCTGAAAAAGATACATGTAGATGGATATCAATATATATATATATATATATATATATATATATATATATATATATATATATATATATATATATATATATAAAGATATGCAGATAAACGAATAGACAGACATACGGATAATTTCATGTTTATATAGATACACACCTGTAGATAGATAGATATATTGTGATATAATTTGTGTGTGGTTTTTTCAGTGCATTTCAATAGCATTGTTTATTGGTGGATTTGCCGTGCGTTTCGGGGCACAAACAATCAATTCAACAACCCTACATAAAATCAAAGACAGCGCTATAAAAATACTTACGGTATGGAAAATTCAGCAGACAGAGACTTTTAATACTGTTGTATACTGCTTTATTTATTAAAGTGATATATATATATATATATATATATATATATATATATATATATATATATATATATATATATATATATATATACAGATGAAGGACAGCTCTTAGGACTATTTCAGTATAATACTTAGTTTCAGAGTCAAAGTTTTAATTTTCAGAGCCTAAAATAGTACGGTCTTTATATATTTATATATGTAATTCTTGCCATGTATGGGGTATTGATAAAGTTCTTGCCTATATTCCCTTGAGTTTGTAATCAAAGTGTTCTTACTAATGTGATAATATAGTGCAGAGTTTTGTAAGATATGCAATATTATATAAACCATGCAAATCCTTTCTCTTCGGAATATATTTTTTTCTACAATTAATATTCTCAATTTTTCTCTGCCCTATGACTAACAGTTGTGTATTTGTCCACGGACAATTTCCGACCTATAACAGAGAGCTTGTATCAGGCGCTTGGATCTGCTCTCATCCTGATCGGACTTTTCACAGCTCCATTTGGCGTGCTCGGATTCTATTCATTTTATCGCAAGAAGAGGAAGCTTCTTGTAGCGATGAGGAGAGAGAGAATGAGAGAGAGAGAGAGAGAGAGAGAGAGAGAGAGAGAGAGAGAGAGATGACAATTGTAGGAATCACATATTGTCAAGGTTTGTAGCTGAAATCACTGAGCAATTATACTTGTTCGGTTTGCGTGTTTTAATTATATTCATATTATTGTATAATATCCTCCAAGTGGTTGGACTAAACTGTTTGATATATATATATATATATATATATATATATATATATATATATATATATATATATATATATATATGCTTTACTACGAATCAGAAGTTAGGATGTCAAATACCAAATATGTCATCTATCTCCTCACATGACAAATCTGTGCCACCCAATATTTTGCCGAAACTGTTGATTGTAGGAAAACAAATGACCAACCACAACTGCAACATGTGCAACAAAATCAACGCGAAACTCGCCAACCACAGCAACTCAACTGGCTATTCAGTAGAGTCCCCGGTGATTCTCCAAATTAACTCTAACCCGGGGTGGAGAGATATGGAACTGCCAAGTAAGGAACTATTTTTTATACTACAACTGAACACTCATGGGGGAATTTGGCCTTACGTGAAGAAAATAAAACCTTCTCAAAATTCTAATCATGCGTCAGTTTATTACTCGTACGCAATTATTGCGACAATATTTACCTAAGTAAATATTCCTTAACTCTTTACACGAAATTATTATTATTATTATTATTATTTTATTATTATTATTATCAATACTATTATATCTTGTGCAGTATCCCGTTGGAACAATCGCATAACATATTTCCTTTGAGCACCTCTTCCAAGCATAACTTTACCGGGATATAATATATTGAGTCCATATTGTTGTATCTGGTCCAAGATGTTGTTGATTTTGGCCACGCATAGTTTCCGTCCTATATCTCCAGCCTGGAAGTGAGTCAAAACAATTGTGTTCCCTGTAAGATAAATACGTAATTACACAGATGACCCAATCTTTGAATTTTGGTATAAAATTCTGCTAATCTGACAACAACATACACATGTGGCTTTCTCATTTTAAGACCGTTTTTCAATTATTTCTTCTTTCCCCATTATTTATTTGTACAATCCCTCTGGTATTCTAACATGTAATAGTCCAGATTTTCTTTTGTTTTGTGTTAAGTGTTTGCGTTGTGGATGCAGGCTGCTTCTTCCCCTGACGAAGAGCTTGATTAGCGTGAAACGTAGGGAAACTGTTGTATAATTGTGCACTGTGACCAATTTTTGTGTCAATATATATATATATATATATATATATATATATATATATATATATATATATATATATATATATATCGAGAGAGAGAGAGAAAGAATAAAGTTTAAACGTGATAAAGTCTGGTTGTCTTCACTCTGAACTTGGTTACTTGATGATGATATTGCTACTGCTAGTACAACAACAACTACTGCTACTATTACTACCACTGCTACCAGGATTACCCTTTTGCTAACTATATTATAATTTTCATTATATTATTTTTCAGTTTGTTGTAATCGTTGGATGTCTTCTGTTCATTCAAGTCATATTGAATTGTCACTTTATCACCAGTCCCAAGACTGTAAGTATGTAATATGTATTGGATTATAATTTACAAGGTGACAATTTATCTTTAATTTTTTTATATTATCCATACTATTACAAACACACCATTACTGTTATTAAAATAATTAGAAACTGCTTTTTTACTCTTTCAAAGAGGTGATTGACTAACGTTTTTTTGGGGGGGATACCAAATTTGTATTGGAGGATATGATAACTTTAATGGTGGTTTTCCTGCCGAAAATTGCGATTTATCGTCGACGCGTCAGCCAAAACGGATATTGGGGATAGTAAAATCCCTATTAACGTCCTCGGATCCTCAAACACAAGACTGTTGTCACCATTCTAATAATCACAACACACACATACACACACACACACTTTTGTTGAAATATAGCAGAACATTTAGTTCTCTTTGGTACTACGTCACCACGTCAAAATGTCTTACGGTGTACCGTGGAATAGACTATAGATATCTCTTTCTCAAAGGAACAAGGCTCTTAAGGTCCTTCCGGCATATCGTTATTTATCAGGATTCCTTATAATTCATTCCAGCAAGATTTACTCGCCTTGGGTACTATTCTTATAAAAGAGGAATAACTTTCTTTTTTAAAAATCGATTGCTGTCAAACTTTTGTTTCATTGTTTTGATTTTGTGTTTCCTTTGTTCTGATTTGATTGAAGTTTAAATAAAATCATTTAATGTATTTGTTTGAACGTTAATTTCTAAGTTGACCACTGTTGAGCTGTTGATGTATGTAGCTAGGGTTGTCCTTATGTATTTAAAGTTCGGTGCATAATGCCATTCGGAACGTCCTCGTCTCTTTCAGATGCTAGTCAAATAACTTCGACTCTCTGTAAGATACTCGGAGTTAATCGTAGTGATACTTCCCAAATTGGTAATATTTTGTCGGACGAACGTCCGGCCACGTGTGCGAAGAGTCTTATTACATTGCTGGTCTTGAAAATAGCACTCGACAACGTTTCAAAAATCAATAAAATACCAGCACATTTTTAATGTTGTTACTGCAATATTGTAATGAAAAAAATGAAAACGGTCAATCGGTTTCAATTATATTATGACATTATAAGTACCACGGGCTTGAGGGCAGTACTAGCATGCGGTGGAAAAGGCCGAGGATGTTCCGATTGTTATGATGTACGTGTAAACATTATGACGTCATAAATGAAAAGGTTTTTTGCATGCATCCAATCAGAGTAACAGCTACATAGATACGTATTGGACGCATTGGTTCTGCCCAGTTTTCTGTACACAAACTAATCGTGGTAGAATATGCACTTAGCTTTTATGGGAAATAAATTCCTTCTTGACTGCCATTTTTTCTTTGGGACTAAATATTTATTGCAAATACCACGCAGACAATTATTCTTAAGATTTTACAGCATTTAGTTTGTGAGAATCTATACTAGCAGAATCGGAGAATATTAAGGCAAAATGAAGCATATAACACCAGTAAACCAGATGTCACTTACCGGGAAAAGAAAGTCTATTACGTTGTAACCTGTATGTCAAAACTATGGATTAAATAAGTAAGATAACAGATCAAAGTAGACACAATAACAGATTTGGCACACATTTGAAAATCATAGAAACATGTTTTATTGTCACCGATTCGGGATGTATAGAAGTTGACCTGAGGTTAAATCAATAATCCAAGACATGCAAGTAATATTAATGAAAACTCTAGCATTATAAATGTGTTCTGTAAAGTCAAAATGTATGAATAGAATATACTTTCTGATGAATATTATCTGCCTTCAAACGATAAAAAGAAAACATTGTTGTTTTCTTGAAAATTTAAAATCTATACACGGTTGAGTGACTTTAAAAGATTATATGCAATACTGTTGGAAAGTTATATTCTATGCAAAACTGTCTTAAGTGAAGAAAAAGAAAGCAAATAAGAAGTCACAAAGAAAAATAAATATCAAGCGAGTTATACAGTTTTACAGATATACGGTTTTAGAACATTACTTACAAAATGTATCATATTGTTTCCATTTTGGTCCAAATATTCAAAGAGAAATACTAAAACTTCAAAATTCTGTCGTTTACTTTATTTGTTTTAGTGTTTGTTTTTAGGTTCAACAATGGATGAAACCGTACCTACAAGAAAAAATTAAAGAATATTACGGAATCGATTCATCAGACCATGTATCTCTCGACTGGAATTAAATTATGCAAGCGGTTAGTGTTGCAATACAAACATTTGTTCTGATCAATTGCTTTGGAATTAAACAAGATTAAATTATCTTTATCAAACACTTGTATATTCTCAGTTCACGTTCCATTTGTGCACGAATATTGTGTCAATTGGAAACGTTGAAAAACGTTTTTCGATCGAATAAGAACAAAACGATTTTTGCGCAAAAGAGCATGTAGACGGAAATGTAACTGGGATTACAGGTAATTCTTGTGAATATACCAGAATTAAAAACTAAAAGGTGCTTGTTGCATGATAGAAAACAAACTTTGTCTCCGTCTAAGCATGTTTAAATCCTGTTAATTGTACGCATCAATACAAATTGTTGATGATGCTTGTATTTTACTCTTCAACTGAATTTAATTTAATTTTATTTTTCTCTTTAATGTTACTTGTTCTGTTAAATCAATCAACTCTGCTTCCTTTTTAGCATTAGTTCGACTTCATAAAATACTAAAAACATAATCATAGTCTGTTTCATTATTCTAACTATTAAGAGAGGAGTGTAATAACATTCATTGTGAACCATATATCAAATTTTTAATTTGTAATTTTATCAAATTTTCGGACAGAACACACTAATCAAAGTAGTCTATTGTATAAAACTGATTCTCCATTATTTCATATTTTTAGTCATTGACTGATACCCTATAGACGGACTTTATTACATTTTCATTTTTTTCAGTACCAATGCTGCGGTATAGATTCAGGTGATGACTTCCATTCATCGTCATACTACAATGCCCGAGGTTACTGTTGGTATTACCCTTATCATAATGTTCCCAGATGCTGCAAAACTCTTCCATTTTACAGTGCTTCTTCTTATTGTTGTGCATACCAATCATGGTGTGGACAATATCCATTTGACGACTTGTGTTGATTCAACATTAATATTTAGCGTTGCAACGCAAAAATATACCGTTGGAACTGGTGTCGTTGCAATGGTACCCTTAATCCGTTGCAATGTTATTCATATATCGGTGAAACGGTATTCATATACTGCTGCAACAATGTTCAGATACCGATGTGACGTTATTTTTGTTATTGAAATGGTGTAGTTTATCAATGCAATGGTACATTTTATCATTACAACACTAGTGTCACCTTTGTAACAGTAATTATTATAATCGCAACACTTGAAATTATAGTTTACTGTAGCAATTGTAATATTTCCACGGCATCTGTATTTTTTTTCTGTATCGTTGCAACGCTAATATAACCGTTGCAATCACAACATATACCATTTCAACAACAAAACGGACCTTCACATGTATATCTGAATATACCGTATACCGTTGCAACAAATATAAATCTCGTTACAAAGACACTTGTTTTTAAATGCTGTTGCAACTGTAAATTGTATCGCTGCAACAGCAAAAAAAACCCCCCAAACAATGCATCAACAACATTTAGCGTTGCAAAGACAGCTGGGTAACGTTGCAACGATATTTTGATACCGTTACAAGGATACTTGTAGTTCGGATCCGTTTGGTACACCATACCTTTCAACCAATCAGATAGGAGTGTTACTGTACTTGATGTTGATACAGGTGGTTCCTTAAAAGATCGTGCACAAGCAAGCAACACAATTATGCTGGTATACAACGTCATTGCGGGGGCCATATCCAAAACGCAACTATAAGTTAAATGTAGAGTGAGTGCAAAATTCAATCGGTTGAGAGGCACAAAAATTAGCGTTTAATTCATAATTAAATTCATTTCCTGTCTGTTCATCCACTCTGTTGTCGAGTAAAATGTATCACACGTATTTTCTTGCAGGTAAAACACCTTGTTTACTTTGTTTGCACTACTTATAATTATAATTATTAAATATAATCTAATAATAATAACTAGTGAGTATGGTTGCCATTCTTCAGCCGCGGTGCCTACATTACGAAACGGAACAAAAACCAGCAAACATAAACAACTATTTACAAAAGCTCACGCAACCCAACCCTTGCAAAAAGAAGCGAATGTAACAAAAAATGGGAATACAAATGAACTAAAAAGATAAATTGTAGTATTAGTAATTAAAATATACTTTTGGTAGTTGAAAATCTTTCATAGTTAATTGCCACGTCCATGTTAAATAAAGAGGTTGAAAACTTAACATACCCACTCTCATAATTACCTTTTTTTTGACTCCTTCTATTATATATACAGTCATAAAATTCGTAATCAAGGGGAATGTACTTTGATCATTGTTCGATACCTGCAAGCATGCAGCTATGATCGACAAGAGGCAACCGGGAGGCGATCGCTTTTTCATGCAAAATGATTTATTATGTCAGACTCCACCATAAAGATGATTTTCAAAAACAAATGGGCCCGCACAATACGTGACAGTCTTTGCCGCTACTGCTTCACTGCTTTTATTTTGTATCATCCAGTTTCAATCCATTTATGTTAAACAACAAAATGCTTTTCATACACTTGACCCGTATGTCCATCACATCAATTAGGTGGCTAGTATTTTTTTTTTACTAAATACGAATAGCAAATCGCACAGCATCAATATTTAATATCCTTTGTAGGGTTACTTTTATTCACTTTTCTGTTAAATGATTGTACTGCTTATTTGCACATTTCATGCCATATTTTAGGAGAACTACCCTTCAGTTTTAAGGTCTTGCGAGTCGTGCAGGCTTTGTTTGGTGCACTGTCTCATCATCATCATCATCGTCGTCATCATCATCGTCATCATCATCATCATCATCATCATCAACAACCTTCTTCTTCTTTTCAATAGCTACAATTCTGACAAAGGCATTAGTTACATTGATTACAACAGAAGTGTATTAATAAATGATACAATTTTAACTCTGGTATCTTAGAACTAAAATAATGAGTTTGAATTCATTCAAAATAAAAACAAAATACAAATAAATAAATTGAAACAAATCTTATTAAACAATGTTTCCTATATTTTAGGGATGTATACAGGCCTTGTTTAATGCAAACTGTTCAAGAAACTCCGGAGTAATATGGGCTATGACAGGCATAGGGGTGCCTGTGCCGGTATGTACTTCTCGGTTATTATTTTAAGACTTTAATTTCATAATAGTTTTCAATGAATACATTATACTGCAACTCAATATAAATGAACTCTTCACAAATGACTAAACATACTACAGGGTCCACGATTTACCATCAACATAGCGACAAAATAATGACTAAGCGGTACGTACGTTGGGATAAAAACAATTAACACTGTATTTCTATTTGCTACAATCTGCTATGTATTGAGATAGTTTTGAAATAGTCATCGAAGATAAATGAAGGCCGCAATGTAGCTAATATTTGAAAGGAGAAAACGTATAGAAATATGTAATAGAGAACATTATGCTATCTATTTATACAGAGTTTTTTTGTGCTGGTTTTAACGGCACTTTAACATATTTTTTGACTAGATCATGAAGACGAAAGGGGATCTAAGTTCCTTTCCGAAGGATACACCGAGGGAACTGACACTGGCTGGTCTGGGATTATACAGAGCCCGCAACCTTTCGATTATTAATCCGACTCTCTAATCAACTCTGCTACCGCGACTTCCTATTTATATAGCAGATGAGATGTTTGTCTATACCGCTCTAATTCAAACAGAATATTAAAACAAAGGCATGAAGTATACACTCTCTTGGCATTTATTACTTAAACCTTGTGACAAATGCATAGATTTGTTTCTCAACTGCACCAAAGAACAATGGTTGTACTATATAAGTATATACGTTTTAAAGAGACATATTGATATTTCAGATTATTTTATGGATGTTTTTCTCGCGTTGGGATTAAATGATGGTCATGCTTTGGCAAATAATTTTAATTTCTCCCTACGTAAATTACTAACTGGTTTGTTTCAGAAACTTCTGTTTGTCTTTGCTGTCACATTGATCAAACACATCAAGTGCAAAATTGAACCTTCTACCTCCTCCGTGATTTCTGAAACTAAGATAAGGACAGGTAGGAGATTATTGTAATATATAACGTTAAATTTATCTAACCAGTTACTATACACAAAGGGTAAGCTTGTTGTGAATACAATTATTTTGGAAGAAACTTCCGTTTTTGTCACATTATACGAAAATGCTAAGTACTTGTATAAGTATTTTTTATCATTTCAATGTATGTGATTGCAGGATATACTACTCAATGTCGGGAAATACTGTTTCGCAACTCAATAAGAACATCAGTTAAATCAGTAACTTTATTTCTAGTACCAACTTTCTGTATCAGTGATAACAATTAATCATAACAACACTTCTTGAAACAAAATCGACAGTTTGAAACAAGGAAATAAATTAAAGCTTCGCTTTCCCTCGTGTCAGAGGAAAAAAGAAAATTATTACATTCATCCCTTTGCATTCTTAATATAAAGGACATTGCCATTCTCCGGTGCGTTTCACAGGTACACCTAATCAACTACCACCACAAGCAACGACTTGGCAACCAAAACTATCAGCGGCACGAATACACCAACCTCTAGCAATGACAGTAACTGCACCTCGCCAACATAACTTCTATTTCTCTCAAGAACCACCAACAACAGCATCAGCAGCAGCACCACCACCGGAACCACAACCAGTATTGCAAGCAAGTGCATCACGCGAAGACAGCTTCTATCCTGCCCAACCTTTCCTTCCAGGAGCAGTCATGCTTGTCTCAACACCTCTCGACTACGGTCGGATGACGAGGCAGGTTTCATACATTCCCATGACACCTATGCCAGTTTACAACATCATGACAACCCACACACAATTACAGCCACGAACACCAGCAGAACTACCTTCCCCAGGAGAGCAACCAACTTATGTACAAACACCAGCAGCTATGCAGCCTGAGAACCGAAGGAGCTGAGTAAAGAATCACAGATTTATCACCAAAATGATATTTCTATATTACGAAAAACTGGTTTATCGTTTAAAAAAAACTCATCCAAAACACAAAGATGAAAGTAAAAACATTGTATTAGGGATTGTGTTTAAACGATATAATCTAGTGTTAAATATTTAACTACTGAAGTTAAATAACTGTAAAGTATCGGTGTGGTAAACAGATATATCTTCACGCTTGTACCTGGTTTCACTGGGATTAAATAGATTTACATCCAATATATATATATATATATATATATATATATATATATATATATATATATATATATATATATATATATATATATTAAATTAACGTCATTTTGAAAACTGGATGAAATCTCTTGAATTTGTGGAACTACAGCACATCCCTGATGAAGGATTCTTAAAGCTGTTTTCCCCTATAACTTTTACCGGACCTGTACTAATCTAGAGCAAGATTTAATCTGAGTCTGATGGGGTTTATCCCAGAGTTATATTCTGCTACTTTATCCAGCAATCACAAATCCGAATAGGTAATCTGAGTAAAGTGGCTGCAGAAGACCGACACCAAAACCGGTATTGATATCCATATGGTACCTGTATACAGACCCAACTTAGCTTCTCTCTCTCTCTCTCTCTCTCTCTCTCTCTCTCTCTCTCTCTCTCTCTCTCTCTCTCTCTCTCTCTCTCTCCACTGCGTCGCATTCAACATCTAACTTTCGACTTACTAAAATTTTCGACTGACTAAAATGCTTGAATCACCCAAATGTTCGGATTATACTGGCTAAATAAGTTCAACTGTTGAATGGCTGATACAGGACCAACGGTGTAAAATGATTGAGTAGAATCCATTGTGTCTGATTGGCTAACAGGAAAGAACAGTTTCAATCCCTTTTTGAAAATCAGGTGAAGATAGACTAGATTCAGTTGTGAAACTACAATACACTTAATTCGATATCTGACCAAAACCGTTATGTAATATGGATGAAAATTAATTAAATTAAAATTATATAAAAAGATATAAAACTCATTAGTTTGTGACTGGTACTATTGACAAATTATTTCTTGTTGTCATGTCTAAGACCCCCAGGAAACATTGGTTGGTCCCCTTTCAATCCCAAATTATTTCTTGTTTACAGTCGTCATGAACTACGATTGATGTACATATGTAGTTACTTATACATATTTGTTTCATAGGATACATTCAGGAATAATTTGTATACTTCAAATTTCCTGACACACACACACACACACACACATACACTTTTGCATTGTCGCAAACCGCTTTCAAAAATCCGCTCCGGTCCTTTTTCACTAGTGGCTGCTGCGACAAGATTTCTTCATTTTTAAAAAACAAAACAAAAATACGTTATCAACAACACTATAAACCAAGCTCTTGCTCATCAATGAAAGCACCCTTCTCTTGGAAGAGAAACTTTGATTGCTTATTCAAAATACAGGAAAGGTCATGGTGATTTGAATTTCCGAGCAAAGCGCGCATTTATTTGTTAAGCAACTTAATTCATATCCATTAGAGACAAGGAAATCTTATCGCAGGCAGTCACTGGTGAAAAGAGGTGCGTCGCGGATTTTTGCCCGTGGCATTCCACTATGATTCATTTGTAAAATATATACATGTCATTGTTTTGTTTTGTTTTTAATTTACAAAGAAATGGAATGAGATCAATGCAGTCATTTTGTTTAGAGATGAAGTTTGCTGGACGCGAGGAACTGAAAGGTTTTAACTTGTTTCCGTTTATGCTGATTTCTAGGTTAACACTTAACGTGAAACAATATATATATATATATATATATATATATATATATATATATATATATATATATATAAGTATATTAGTACTTATATTATACCTTTATCCTACTGCTTGATATTTTCGTGATACTGTCTCAAGTGTCATGTGTTTTGAGTGCGATTGAAAAAAAAAACATAATTGATCGACATACCTAAATATGCTTAAATATGAACAAATTATAATTTCTGGGATCAAAACTTATCAGAAAAATATCATTTTATTACGCATAAGAAAAATCATTTCAAGGAAACCATTTTAATATTGGCTTAGACTACATGTCGCACATCTCTGTTTTTTCTGCATATAGTAATAGACTCATATTCAAGAAAAAAGATCTTTAATAATATTCTTCTTCAAATGTAACATACACTTCCCCTCTTGTTTTCCTCGTTTTCTCTCTTTAAACTAAAACGAATAATTTTTTAACAGTCTTAGTCAGTGTTCACAGTTTTCACAGTTTTCACAGTACTTGAGTGGAATAATTATTCTTGAGAGTTATGGATTGAAAGTGATGAACAATATCTGCAATTATTTAAAAACAGAATGCATTTTTAGAATCTTTACATAAGTTTATAATCATAGTATGATTTTTCAATGTCTTACATTTTTGTTTCTTCTATTGAGTATTAAGTAATATACCCTTATCAGAGATTCGATTACGAGTTAAATGGATTGGAATTGTTATAGTAAACACTTACGTAATCAATGTTATCAAAAATCTGTCCGTAACGTAACAATAATCAAGCAACGGAAGGATAATTTCTCTCTCTCTCTCTCCCTGTATATATATATATATATATATATATATATATATATATATATATATATATATATATATATATATACAAGATTATATCTCGTAAAGAAACTATTTGCCTTTTATATACATGATACAACGTTCAACACATGACACATTTAAAAATACTGAAATTATCCGGACTATATATGGTAATAATTTTAATTAGACCTTTCGCGGGCTCCGGGACGTGTACTTCGTGGAAGAAATACAACGTAAAAATAGTGAAATCGCCGGAAAATGTCACACGCTAAAGTACGCTAGGCAAAATAGAACCATTTCAAAAGCTGAAGTATACCTTTATGGAATTGATTTACACAAGCTCAATAAAAGAAGGTTCCTTGGTGAATTCATGTAATAAAATAGAAACTTTGGAATGTTTCGGTCAGGAATAAGTCTTTTAAGTCGAATCGTCCTAAATGTCCACTATGATGGTGTGAATTGGAAATGACGTCATTTGGCAAAGAATATGCATGTATTTGCAAGGTGCTTTTCCGATTATTGACGCAAAGGCCAGGGCATGCTCCGATTGTTGACTGAAAGATCCAATTGAAGAAGTGTCAAATGGAGCAGCAGATGCGGTGGCTCAGTGGTTAGCTTGGAAGACTCGCAACGGAAAGAGAGCGAGTTCGAATCCTACTATGGGATTTGCCCAACTCGGTTACCGTGGAGTGTCCTTAGGCATCCCACTTTACTCTAATTGTAACGGCACATAATAACCTACTTGTGTTGTTGTGTCATAAGACACCAAACCAATCAATTATAAGGAGTACACATTTTACGGTTTTGTTCAGATTTAAACTTGATTACGTTTCATGTGGGCGGCTTTGTTTAAAACAAATGATCAAGCCATGTTTATCATGTTTTTAAATATATTGACTTTTCTATAATCAGATCCTTCCGCATGTATAGAAGTTGTATATTTTTAATGCCTTATCAAAATAGCACATAATTATGTAAAAACTGTAGTCTTATCAGATTAACACATTTTTTAAAAAATTTTCATGTGAGTAATAAGAGTTGAAGGAAAATAAAACAGATTTGAACATAATAAAACTATGAAAATATCTCCAGGAAATATCTTGCTTCTATTGGGGTTTTAAGATATTCTTATAGCAGAATAGTTTCAAATTCAAAAAAATTGGCAACAATATCCAGCTATACAAAAAACTTGATATCACAGCTTCTAACAATGTTCGTTTGAAAATTTGTTTTCGAATTCATGTATTTTTTTGTTAGCTTTTCCAATTTTGATTTACATTCAATTAGGGTTAATACTTGCGGCAAAATAGACATAAAGGCTCCATTTAATTTGTGACAGAAAAAGCCATTCATATTTGATTATCCCGAAATTAAATTTGTGAAAAGAATCATTAATTAGACATTAAAGGAAACATAAAAGTTCCATTTAATTTATGACAGAAAAAGCCATTAATATTTGATTATCCTAAAATTAAATCAGTGAGAAATATCTAACTCGTCTTGAACTCCATATATAAGGAAAGATCTCAAGGTAGTGAAATTTGTCCATTTACATAGGTATAATTAAGATATTACAAGTTGCTTTTCTCAAAAAAAGTCTAATTTTGTGTGTTGATTCTTAATCATTTGTCAGAGGAAGCAAGTGCGCCCTGTTGATTAGATTTGGTTTACTAGATACGGCGATAAAAGGGCTGCTGTTATTTCTTGAAGTTAAAGAATACTTCGTTACTGGACTGTTTTGTAAGCTTATGCAAGAACTATTGACAATAATAGGAAAATGATGTATCGGCACGCACGATGTAAAGAGAACAGTGTGCCCAACAATATTGGTCTGTATTTTTGGAGCCTAATGCCAGAGACCGTTTGACTATAATAGGATAATGGTGTACCCAGCATAATATAAGCAGAACAGTATACCCGATAAGAATCTATTCATCGACTACATCATGTCCCCTTTCAGCTTCATGTGCATCGTAGCTAATGAGAAGGGGAGTGGGTTTTGACCGAATCGTGCAAAACAGTGGTTTTGAGAGAAAATTCTTGATCTAAAATCAAAATAATAATTTGCTTGAAATAATTGATTTAGCTCCTTCATGGACGTCCTTCTTAAGTCAGAAATGGATTTATAGTGCGCGTGTAGATAGAATGGACACTTTATAGGTCTGACTGGACAAGGGAGTCGACACAAAAACCAATTTATGGAAATTTAATTTTGAATGTTAGCTACTAAACTTATGGCTTAGAAAATTGTGCAAAAGAGAATTTTCACACGTATTGTTGTTAGATTTATTCAACGATGATAGTTACTTTGGCAAAGTAGGAAGTAGGGCAGTAACTCTTTTTGCTAACAGTCTAGAATTTGTAGGAAGCAACATTTTATTCAGGTTATTTGAAGCAATATTCAGTTCACGTTATATTAAGAGAGAATTCGACACGACAAGTACTCAGTAAATATGTATCGGTCTACATAAAACACCAGGAAATCGACTGTGAAACGATTGATACAATTATTGTATTTAACTTACCTTGAATCTAGTACAGCATATCACAAAGAAGATTATATCTTGCTTAATAACAATATTTAATTCATCACGATGCCAACTGAAACAATTAAAATTTTCCTGAATTTGTGAAAACTATCAAGTAAAGTCATTTAAAGTTCATGTAAATAAGCTAGTATTATCCTTTAAATAATCAAATTTTTAGAATCTCGAGTCTAACTGGTCCAAGATTTTTTTTACATTTTTTATGTGAATTCCTTTATTTTTGTTATTATCAATTTTCGTACTTTTGCAAAAAAAAAAAAAAAAAAAAAACCAAAACAAAACAAAAAAAACAAAAACAATTGGAGATACATTATTATATGGATAAGGTAGGTTTTCTGACTCTTTCCACAGATTGACCACTGTTCATTCGTTCTTTAAATTCGTAGTTTGTTGCAACAACGATCGTCCATGAAAATTGATATCCGCTAAAATAGTTAATTCACAGAATGTTTTTCTTTGAATACTTGTTTAGGTGGAACAGAAAAAAAAACAAAAAACAAAACAAAACTATCAGACACGAACCTCCAAACATATTTACTTTCTTCCAGTGTATTTAACTATTTAACCTTTAATATTTATCATAAATGGTTTGCAAAATTACCCCGTATGCAGATTATGTGCCTTGAGGTAGTTACATGGGAGAGAACCATTTACCACCCACAAGGTTAGGACACATACTTACAGCAGAACTTTATCTACGCAACGCTATTAGACTTTGTTATTAATTTTCTCGGATCCTATTTACACGTGACTTTCTGTAGGGCCAATTGCTAACGCATATTGCCTATGCCAATATTAATCATGCCTGGTTAAGTTGGTTACTATTATAAAAATGTCGGATGAGCGAGAGCTATGCATATGTATGAAGTGACATTGCATTACATTGGATCAATTTTTGTATCACTCAAGAGAATGAATTTTTTTATGGATTTTGATTAATCTTGATAAATAGAAGAAGAAAAAAAATCTCTTTTACGTATATTTATGAGCAGGATCTCTCATTAACTGTGTGTGGTCTTGCAACTGCAATTGTCAAAACTCTAGCAACCGTATTAATCATCCGATTGGATGAAACTTGTTAAATGGTTTTTAGTTTGATCATGAGCAAGATATAAGCATATAAATGAAGTAATCTTGAATCTAATTCGCTGAGTGTGTTGCCACTCTGGAGACCGAATTTCGATCGGATTTGGCTCCAACTTGATAAATCAGCATATATTATTATTGTCTTAGACAGGTTTTATAATAAGTGAGACATTATAAAAACGATCTTGCATCCGTTTGGCTGAGTTTGTTACCTCTCTACATTTAGAGAGAATATTTATCATGCAATGTCGTGGCAACTTGATAGATAAGCTTATGTCATCCAGATTGTTGGACGAGCTCGATCATTAGCAAGAGGTGGTCCATATTAATTATTCCTTTATAACTGACAATATTTTTTTTTTGTTATCCGACGACAGGTAAACTAGGTGAAATCAACATACTATAAAGTTTTGGGGATATTATACATAGTTTTGTGTTCTTACAATGGTGCATAAAATGTACCATGAACTAAAATAAATTAAGAAATAGCTAAATAGCTAAATAAATAAATAAGCAAATAAAAATGGACTTTCCTCAGAAATACAAAAATAGATCATCACTCTGTTGTAATTTGACAAGAGGAGTAATACCTATTGAGAAGTCATATTTACTGTTTAAAATGTGTATTTCACTGACATTGTGATCAAGACAGTGATGTTATTATCGGGTGTGTCAATAATAATAATAATAATAATAACAATAGTGATCGATAATGATAATGAGAGTGCTGATGGCGATAATGTCAAATGTTTTGAGTTACATACATAAAATATATACAGTGAAAATTCGGTATATGTGTTGAAATAACTGTATATGTTGTAAGACGTTTTACAGACTATGTGCCTAGTACAAATATCCGCCGCACCATGTACCATAAATATGAACGTTTTCGGGCACCGTCACATCGTCAAAAGAGATATTTCGTTGACAAGATCGTACTGTCGACACCGTAAGATGATCAACAAGACATTTCGTTGCCTTATAGGTTAATCGGCAAAACGATCGGCTCATTTAAAATTATGTAAACAGACTATAGAATACATAGCTCTTGTATATGTGTACCTAACAATTAATACCTGTATACATTGACACTCAGAGAACATTAATATGCAAAAATTTCTCATATAAAATCACTATCACTGGACAGAAATGAATTAACATATATGTGTTATTTAGAATAATTCCTTTCATTAATTCGGTATCTACTATCTTGTCGAAATTTTTCACAGTATGTACAAGGATGGCTTCAGACCTTAAGGCACATTGATTTATTTTAAACCAACACAATTTTGTCGATAGATGTAACTGTATGACAATCTTTCACCTTCCAAGCATCCGAAAATTCATACACATATTTAGATGATACTGCACTAAAGTCGCCTCTGATCGGCACTTTATGCGTTCAATGAAAATTATTTGGAGGAAACGACATTTTGTTTACTGATTAATTGATTATCATATATATATATATATATATATATATATATATATATATATATATATATATATATATATATATATATATTGGTTTCATGTATTTATTGGGTTCAAGGCTTTTATAAGTGTCCACCACATGTGATGAATTCACATTTTATATGTTGTTGTGTGCGGAAATGATGGATTCTAGTTATGGGTTGTTTTCGTCGATTGCTTTCAATGTTAGGAATCTCACATTTATGCATATTAACCAATTACTGCAACAGTGTATTATTTAATTGCTATAAGCTTCTCGAAGTTATTTTTTTTATAAATATAGAAGGTTTATGAAGAATATTCAAAATCTTGTCTCTGAAGCTAAAAACCATATAAATTTTAAAACCAAAATACGAATTATAAACTGGAATTTTATAATTTGTCTTTAAAGTGTAAATTGGCGTTTTTTGATCAAATCATTGCACCTATATTAAGCTATAGATACGAGTTATGGGCATTTCAAAATACTACACATATTGTAAGAGCTCACGCTGAATGTTATGATATCTTTAGACTTTAGAAATAATCTGAATAATTGTGGTTTCGGATCAATATGGATTAATCAACTCCTTGATTATTATGATAAATCTTAAAGTGAAATTTCAAATTCTATAGTAGATCAATATTTGCAGACGTGTCTTCCTGACATTGACAGTTTTTCTAAAGGAAGAAAGTATTGTATTATGTAAACAGGTTTAAGATTGGAAACTTATTTCCAAATGCTATGAACTTAGATGACCTGTTTCAAAGTAGAATTGAACAGGTCTAAAGAAATATTAGCGGTTTATATAAATACTAGTTGATACACTTTAGTCGTCTGTAAGATGAAGTCTGATTGTAATCAAGTGGAGTCGAGTTGATCAGTATGTATTTATGTAAAAAAGCAGTTCCTTTAGTTATTGTATTCTGATTTAATTTGGTCGTTCTCCTCAAGTGAATTTGACACATTGTAATAAGAAGTGTTAAATACTTGAAGCGGACGTACCCTGGTCTAATATAACCTTCTATTGTATGTGCGACGTAATTGTCAGCTAAAGTTAATACACTCAGCGGGAGGCAAATTGGAGATAATCGTTTTCTCTTTAGATGAATACTGTATTTTTTCTTATTCACATTAAGAAATTTGTTCAAGCCAAAGCGGCAATGGTGTCTACGGCCTTGTTAAGAAATTGATCAATGGATGGATGGATGGTTGGATTCCCCTATAGGTAGTTGAGTGAGTAGATGGTTGGATTGATTGGTAGGTAGTTTTTGTTTCGTTTGGGACAATTAAACCTAGACAGAGTCCGACTTTCCTTTTACCAAAACTCATGTGATTAAATTTAAAAACAGATGTTGTTTTATGTCTTTTTAAAAACTGTTTCCTATAAAAAAAAATAAACAAGCAATTTATCTCTAGATAATTAAGGTGAAAATTCAAAAGAGACTTACAGTAACGTGAATTAAAATCCAAAAAATCCAATAATCCTAAGTGCCCTAATCACAAGTCCTAAATATAAAATGTTCCAAATGACTTTCAGTAGTCTTGAATGTCCTAATGTGCTAGTAGTATTGAATGTTCTGATATGCCTGAATGATGTAATCCATAATTTGATTGAATAAATTCACATAAATCCTAAAGTCAAGTATTAATCCAATATGAGAATGAGCACTTTTGGTAATTCCAATGAATATTTCAAATAAATAATTCATCTCTCTGAATTTGCTTCGAAATTTTACAACACAACTATAAACATCTGATTATTAAAATGATTCTTCATAGATTTCATAGACTGACCATTTAAACAAGAATAAAATATTGTCCACTAAAATCTCTATATATAAACATAAGTCAGGTGACAGAAGGTTCCAGAATATGCGTAACTCTAGTGGAAAATTTCCTCTGCGTACGTGAATTTTCTCACAGAAGCCATGGAAAATTCCGATCTATGTACTAAATGTTATGTAAACAAGTCAAACCTTGAACTCAAATGCAGAATACATGTTGAGAGAGAGAGGAAGAGTTTAAACAGATCAAAATTACGCAGCTTTTTACAGAGGTAGTATTTTGGAGTGATGGCTATTCTGTATAGTTGGTCTGCAAACAGAAAATAAAGTTGATTATTTTCCATCGATGCTGCATTTTAACGCTTATGTGGCAAACTAAGATAAAGATGTAAATTGGCCGATGAAGCACAAGGATTGAAAAGATGTTTATAACATGTTTTATTTGCTGCTAAGGCGAGAAAAGAAAGTGTATTATCTCTGTGCTATCCAGACCATCTTTATGTCAACAGCTTATTCTATTGTTAAGAACGATGACTGCCATATTTGTCTACCCTTCTGAAAATAGATTTACGTCTTTTATTTTCCTGCTATGTTTTGTTTTCTAGTCCTATATTTGATGATCTCTCCTATTCTCGTTCTCTTTGTCTTTTCAATTATCTTTCGAATCATTGCATGTTATCCACACACACACATGCACACACACGTACACACACATACATATATATATATATATATATATATATATATATATATATATATATATATAGAACATATGAATAGTATGCACTCTGTTTCATTGATATACCACGAGATGTATACTTTTTTAATTAAAAGGAAACGAGGCTTGTCGAGTTTCTTTTTAATGTAAAATTTATACAACGAGTTGTATATCAAAGATACAGCGTACATACTATACATATATTTTATTTATATCACATACAAATACGCATTCTTGCATTTCCAACGGAGTTAAGATTTACTACAGGAAACTGTGTATTGACGGAGTGAGTGAACTCGTCATATCCCCGCCCAGTATGTCCTCTACAAAATGTTGTTCAGTACATATTGCAGCTAATCCCAATTCTCTTTACAAATTTATAAACTGATTCTTTTATTTTCTATCTTCTATTTTCATTCATATTGATGAAATAAATATAAAACACACTTATAATTTAAACATGAAAGATTGTTTAAGCGAAGAAAGGAGAGCACTACAAACACACCATGGTTAGCTTCATGCGCCATGGGCGGATCACAATTTGAGATACTAACAGTATTGGTATATCAAGTTGCTTTATACCAACACTTTAAAAGTCTTGTTATTTTTAATATATGTGGTATAAATATAGAATATATTATGGTATGTACGCTGTATATTTGATATATCACGAGTAATATACATTTTTCAAGCCTCGTTTCCTTTTAATGTAAAAAATATATAACGAGTGGTATATCAAAGGTACAGCGTCATGCTATACATATATTTTATTTATACTACATAAAATGTTCGTGTATTTTACATTTCAAAAGGGAGATAAAACTGACGGCCATAAACTGTGCAATGTGAAGGAAGTGAACTCTTCACAACTCCTCTCATTTATGTACGCACAAAAAAGTAGTTCTTTAGTGACTATTAATTTTATTTAAACTTCATTCGTTTTAATTAATATAGTTTTTTTGTATTTAATAAATTAAATGAGCTGTCATTTAACATTCAAAGTGTTTTAATAATGTAAATGCAAACATCGCATTTGCAGCGTTCAGTGTCATGAACAGTAACATAACAGTCATTTGCATCGAGCTACTAGGCATGTTGAATGAAGTTAGAAACCTCCAAATAATGAAGGAACAAGAGGTAATTAAACACATTTAACCCTAATTACAGTTCATTCATGTCGTGGCTGCCCATAGTTCGCTCTTCCTACTGACTGTGAGTGTCACTTTCTATAATTCTCCTGCGTTTCGGTTCTGGGGCCCAAGTATGAGAAGTCAACTTTTGAAAAAAGTTGACCCAATTAGGAATCTCATTTACATTTTTGTTTTACGGGATGTTCATAACAAACATATTCTGTATTGTGATGTTTGATCCATAAAATGGGTTGCTGATAATATTATTATATTGTATATTACATGTTTGGGAACTTGAGATATTACAGTCCTATGCGGTGCAGTTTGAAATATGTTTGTTGCGGGTTTGGGTGTTGACAGCATCATTACTCGGTTGGTCGGTGTTGCTCCAGTAATTGGAGTATGTCCGTTGTTGTTTTTCACTGATGTTTGAGTAGCTATTTATAGACTGTACATTTTTGTTTTTGTGGCCAGAAATTTGCATGATATCATGTGGGGGAATATTATGGTCTCGTAACGTTTTAATTAGATACTTACTGCTACTGGTGTTTGTTAATTTTTTTCCCTCTGTCCTATTTGCTTTTTCCTTAATTCTTTTCATTATGCATCCTAGTTTGTTAATTCTGACGACTTGTTTTCTAAACAATTTTGGGTTTGTAGCTGTGATCGGCATAGTATTGGGCGCAATATAGAAGGGATCTTCTGGTTGACAAAATTATGCTGGTCTTAGTTTTGTATACCTTTTGTATATATCAACTGGATCTCTCTCGTGGATGTCTTTGTTTTGATACATTTTCGGATTAATGACGCTGATGTCTTTCACATTGTCACCTGTTCTTGTTTTTGTCTGCCTTTCATTGAGTTCAAGGTACTCCTGACCATTCACATCTTTTTTTTAGTATAATATCCCCCATTTCAAATTTTAATGTTCAGTCACTCCCCTCAAACCAAAATGCACAGAGTTTTTAAACCGCATTGTGTTAACAATAGTTTCAGGTGGTTGTATCCCCGTCAGTTTTTTTTGTTATATAAGCATTTATTTCTTCATCTGTGATTGGCTGACTGCGATTGGGTTTATTTCCTTTTCCTTTAATTTTTTAAAATCTCTTTGCTTTGACCGAAGAGCTTCCCTTGTTAATGTAAAATATGTGTCATTTCCTCTTATTATTGTACTTGCATGTTTCTTTATATTTAGGTAGCGATCAACGGAGATGATGATGCTTCTTAACCTGTTTGGCTCAAATTCAGATCCATCTTTTTCCTAACACTGAGTATAAAACTGGCCATGTGCTGAACCAATTCAGATGGGGGAATTTCTTGTAAGTTTCTGAATTCATTTTTTGACTGCAAGAATTCAGCCACAAGCCTTACATCGAATAGTGTATTTTATAGAGTATTTGCATTTTGCCTGCTTTCTACAAATTTCAATATGTCATCAGACTCATGGTGTACAAATATGTCTTCACTGACAGCCTCAAATTTGTACACAAAATGATCATTTCATTTACAAATTGCTCAGCCATACCACTCTCAAACTCTTCAATTAACTCACAGTTTAGTAGATTGAAGGTTGCTTCATCATCTTGCTCCTTTTCAAATGTCATTGTTTTCTTTTTTCTACAGAGTTGCACAGAATGTTTGCAGATTTATTGCAAGAGACACCAGACGAAACAGGGTGGAGTTCAATAATATTTATTTCCTGGACTCAGTATGTTTGGTTTTATTTGTTTAACAAATTTAGTTTATATAAAAAATTGAACATGACAGTTTTGTTCTTGTTATTTTCTTATATTTAAATGTAAAATTCAAAAAAATCCATAACCAAGTTCAGAGAGTGTAGTAGCTATGAAAACATGATCATTATGCGCAATGGGCAAATCATAATTTGATATACCTATACTATGGGTATATCAAACTGCTTTATACTAACACTTCAAAAGCCATGTTATTTTTAATGTATGTGATATACATAATGTATATATATATATATATATATATATATATATATATATATATATCGGTAATTTATATTTTACATATACCTGTATAATATCTAAATTCGCTCATTCTAGGTTTACTCAGATGATAGTCCGAATTTTTCTATAGGGTGCTCCATGTAGGTATAGATTGCCCGAGTAATGAACTTGATGATGATATTTTCTTTTGCACATGTTTTTCACACCTTTGATGTTTAAATGTTCCACTTAAGACGATACCGTTATGTTATTAGAAATTAAATTTCATTTTGACTATAAACGAATACTTAAATCCTACGCTGAAAGAAAGACGTGTTGCTCTGAGTTTTGTGTTTAAACTATTCATTTATGTTCAAAGCTGGTTATTGAGACATCAATACTGCTTACCGCTTGTAACTTATTTGATAGGCATTTCAAGTGGCCTTCTCAATCAAAGAGAAGAAGTATAGAACGCGAGGAATTACCCCTGTGGCTATACGCTGTGTTTAAGAATTTTCTATTCCGAAATTCAGTACGTGAAACATATAATCAGATAAAACTATAGGCCTTAGTATACTGCAGAGAATGGCTTATGCATGTGATCATATATATATATATACATATAGGAAAATTTGTATTTTAAATATACCTGTATAATATCTAAAGCTGTGTCTCAAGGCATGAAGATGTGTATTGTCACCTAAAATATGTTTCAGTCGGAATCATAGGGAGATGATATATAATCTCTTACGCGATATAATGCAAGAGAGATATATTGAATTTTGTGTACCTAGAAATAACAATTGGTTTTAATTCTCTCTCTCGGTCTCTCTCTTTCTCACTCACTCTCTCTCTCTCTCTCTCTCTCTCTCTCTCTCTCTCTCTCTCTCTATATATATATATATATATATATATATATATATGTATATATATATATATATATATATATATATATATATATATATATATATATATATATATATATATATATATAGCATATCCTTATTTGCATCGCATTTGTTTCAGTTTGAAACATAAGGAGATGATATATAATATCTTACGCGATGTAATGCAAGATATATTGTAACGACTCCATTGTCTAAGAAAAATGTAACAGAAAGAAAGTGAAACCAACAATGTCATTAAATTCAACAAACAATGTATTTCTAGATAATTAAAATAAAAATCAAAAGACACTTACAGTAATGTGAATTAAAATCCAATGAATCCAATAAGTCTAAGTGTTCTAATTACAAGTCCTAAATTTGGAATGTTCTGAATAAATGAATGTTCCGAGTGAATGAATCTTCCTCATGAACGAATGTTCCGAATGAATGGCTGTATCCTTGAATGTGTTTATGTGCCAATGATCTTTAATGTCCTGATGTGCCAGTAGTCTTTAATGTGCTGACATGCCAAAATGAAGTACTCCTAAATATATTTGAATAAGTTCACATAAGTCCCAAAATCATCAATTCAAAATCCAAAAGTATATGAGCACTTTTATAATCCAATGAATATTTTAAATAATTCCTCTCTCAGAATTTGGAATGATTTTCCACAACTGTAATGGCTCTTTAAAAGACTGATGGCAAGGTTGAAACTGAAAAACTGTCCACTAAAGATGGTAAATATATAAAGATAGGTCACATGACAGAATATTCTAGAATAATAATGGTGTGTGACTTTTGACACATAACTCTAAAGGGAATTTTAGTTTTATCTGTAAACAAAATCAACCTTGACCTCAAATTGAATCAACAACGTTTTTATCAACACTATCCTTGAACTCAAATATTAAGTAAACAACCTAATTCAAGGACAATAGTTAAACATGTTTTCCTGATAAACACCATTAAAGTTTAAGCAAATATTAAAGTCAAGAAACATTTATAATTTCATCAAATATTTATAATATTATATAAACATCACACAAAACAACATATATATTGTTTTGCTCTTGGATTTGTTTTCTTAACATGCCTGAAGTAACTAGGCTTGAAGTTTTATTTCATTCAATTTGCATCGTATGTTTATGTCTCCATTAAAATATTCCCTATCTATCTGTGGAACTATTTTGTTGTTACAAGATCTGAACTTGTCAGGCCGGTTTCTTAACTTGGTTTATAATCTTTGAGAGAGCATTTATCGTTTAATTATATCAAATCTACTTCTTATGTTTGAGTCTGGCGAGTGGATAACTGCATTATTATTCACAAAGGGATATAATCGTATATACGGTGTGCAGCTTTGGAGCTAACATAAGTTATATACAAACATAGCATCCGTGTATTGCATTGACTAAAACGTCCTTACTGGATGTGTAGACGGGTGTATATTTCCCGAGTGTTGAATATTTTATTGTGCTTTAATGGAATACACGAATCAGCTATATAGGTGTAGGCCAGTACACTTCAATGTAGAATATCTTCAATGATTATTCCTTGCCTTAAAGTCGGCGATGTGTTTGGACTAATGTTTCAAAGTTAACCAAACACGACATTTATAAATATAATGTAACGTAATCATATTCTCAAACATTCTGTTCACTATATTGATTATAATTTGTATCTAGTGTGTAGAAGTAATGGTGTTTTTATAAATCTGATGTCAGCTATAATCAGTACAAATCAACATTATATGAAAAATTACATAACAAGAACAAACAATCATCCGAAAAAAGACAACTCGATGCAACACACAATATCGTTTCTATTTAGCTCACCGTTCTAACGTGTTTATCCTTTTAGAGATTATGCTTTTCATTTTGAAGAGTTCATTCCCTTTCTTCTCGTTCACTGATATCATTGGCAAATATCCATGAGATGAATGAACGAATGAGCCAAAAATAAAGATGTTAACTTCATGTTTAATTTTATCTTATAGGAACAATTGTCTTCGAGAGGATCTAAACCATCAGCACAAGAATACGTTAATAATTAGTATATCAGGGTCAGCAAGTTCACACCTCCAGGCACTGTTGTTCTACGGATCAAAATCATAAAAGAAATATATCAAACATACATATCAAATGTACGTGTTTGTCAAGGGAAATCTCTGTCGGAATAGGGAGCTGATTATCCGTTATAAAGATCAAATTTGGAATTGAAAATCTGTGTTCCCATAATGTTTTGTCGGTATCCGAATATTCTGATGTCATGAATGTCGATGTAACGACAGCTGACTGTACATGATTATGCATTTATACTATCAAAGAGATAAGTAATGTTAGCTACAGGAATAGAATTGGTACTTTAGAAAAGTACAAAAGATGATGTGTGCGAAATATTGCATGAAACATAATCTCAAACCAAATGAAACGTTTTTCTATTCATTCACTTATATAATTGGGTACAAACGTGAACGCCTGTGCTAAGAACTAACCAACAGGAAGTTATGTTGAATGATTCTTATAATATAATATAAGTCGACGCTCAAAGAAAAAAAATGAAGAAAACACTAATAGCAATTAAATACATTCACTTAGTCGGGTAATTATTGTAGAGCTAAACCATATTTAGCTCAGTCGATCCTTCTGAAGCCAGATTTTGCTTTAATGAATTCTAACGTAGACAAGGAAAGCAAGTTTGCTATGCGAAAGTCGTGAATGTGTCTTGGTTCATTTATGTGTAGCGTTGTTGACTATGATTTATATGTAGGACAATTAACATATATCTGAAAGATCGTTTATCACAGCATGAAAAATACTATCCCTAAAGGACTGAATTGTAATTGACAACTTGCTTTCAAGATCCAGGGTTCTTACTGCTTTAGTTTCTTTTGTTTACAGTTAATATTTTGCAAATTATATTTGGATACAGCTTCAAATTTAAAGTACCCTGGTGATACTAGTGCCTCTAGATGAATTCAAATAGAACTTATTGAAGAAAATAGACTTGACCCAAAATGATACCAGGTTGTTGAATAGTGGAGAACTTGCGTTTCATTGGAATCAATGAAAATAATGGATAGTGACAGAGATAATTATAAACAATTCAGCAAAGACGCGATCATGATGCGGCCTTCACTTCATTATTGAGGTGCATGGGTGAGTATAGGATAATTAAAATATTTGTATTACGTCGACCCTGTTAAGCAACGGATAATTATGTAAAAAATCACATTTCAAATGGAGCGAAGATGACAAAGGTCATTGTCAATGATACTCATAAAACATTCAAATTAAAAAAAAAGAACCAAAACAGCTTAATTAAGAATTTTGAAATTTAACCATAATATATAGGACTGCACCCCATACTTCTCTATATACATGACCATATCAAGTATAGCGTTTTAAAGTAGCTTATAGTTGTTTTTAGCAGAGGCGCGAACGTTCTTCATGTGTATGATAAGCAAAACTTTAAGCACACAATATTTATATTTGACACTGCCGTCTGGAACGCAGCCTCGTATGTAGCTTTTGATCATACATGCATTTAATCTTTGATACATTAATGTGAAATATCCGCCATATTTGTGCCTCTGCCTGAATGAAGCTCTGGTGGATTTTTTAAAACTGTTTTGTACAGGTACGACCAAATTTTAATTGAAGACATACCACCCTAAAAGTATATTCCATTTTATAAACGATACATAGTTGCTGATAACTAATTGAATACATACATGGCCAGTGATTTTATATTTTAATTATATTGCAATGTACGAACACTTGCCTGCAGATGTACACAGTCGGATTTATTGATTACCTTGGTAAAGAGACTCCTTATTTTTGTTTCTATTCTTGTCCGCGTAAGAGTATATATTATGGATGAGGTGCTTTAAATTTCGTAAAACAGTTATGTGCCTTCAGTTCAGAGGAATTGTGTTTAAATACAGCCATATGTAGAGTGGTTATTGCAAAGTGTTGTAGTAGAACTTCATGGAGGCTGAATGCAATCATTTTGGTTCATCGCTTGACATGACATAGGAAGGTTATATAAAATACAAAATGGGCACCATACCTAATGTTCGAAAAATATCATTAGGAGCAACACATCTGCAGATCTTCTGAATCGCCTTTGAAGCTATACGCGTGGCATACGATCGATTATTTATCATACTGTATAATGTACTGAATACAAAAATATGCGATTAAAAAGTAATGCATGTATACTGAAATAAAAAGCTCAAGACAGCCTGATATTGTACACCAGGTGCACATTGCTCTGAATGGCAAATGCAGTTATAAGGCAGGTGTCTTGGTTTGAAAGACATCCAAGTCGGGATAGCTTCCAGCTAGCTGGTATAAATTGGTCGTATTTGACATGTTGTTAAACCCTGTTTCTATCTGACTAACCTCAGCTGGACTAGATGGTGCATTGATATATTTTGTATCAATGTGAAAGTTGTTTAATCTAGGACTCCACCTATCACATCTTGTCTTAGGCAGTTTTGGCATGAAAGTAGCAGCTGGCCATGCTTGACGGGAGATAACTATGCTTTGTAGGTTTTGCACCCGGTTGCTGTTACTGTAGCAACAACGTTTCTAAGGGAGCCACCCCATGACACAATTTTGACAGAGCGTGTCCCACGAAATTTCACACAAAGCTTGATTAAAATTGACTGGGCGATTCTGATGAATAAGTTAAAAATATGTTTTCCATGTGTTTGCTATGACAGCTACATCATAGCTAAGAGACCCATCTTGGACACAAGTTTGATAGAGTATGTCCCACGAAATAGTAATACAAGGTGTAACTGAAATTTTCTCAGCCCGTTCTAGATAAGAAGTCAAAAATAAATAGTTTTCCACCTGGCTGTCAATGTTGCTAGTGGATGCACCCAGAACATAGTTGTGATAGAGTATATCCTAAGGAACAATCCTACCAAGTTCTTTTGAAATTGGCTCAGCCTTTTTACAGAAGAGGTCAAACATAGGTTTTTAAAATGGTTGCTAAGGAAACAAAACTGTTGCTAGGGAAGCCACCATGGACATAAGTTTGATAGAGAATGTACAAACAAACATTCATATTAGGTTTTATAAATATTGGCTGGAAAAGAAGTTGAAAATAGGTTTTTCGTGGTTTTACTATGATGGAACAAATTTCCTACCAAGTTTCATCAAAACTGGCTAAGCCGTTCTAGAATAAAGCCGAAAATATGTTTTCTACCCTGGCGATAAGGAAGCCACACCCTTGTTAGGGAGGCCACCATGAATATAATTTGTATAGTTAGTGATGATACACCCTAGTCACTAAAACATAGACATGTGTTTGAATGTGAGAAACAGATTCTATCGTATTCCATCTTTATTTAATACAAAATAAATTATTGCCTGAGTTGAACACGAGGAATAATAAGAAACTTGGCAGACAGGTAGCTCCTACATTTTTAGTTTTTTCTTCTAAAACTATTTTTGTCTGATAAGGTAGCAGAAGATAGATTAGATGTCGAACCGACTCGTCATCGGAAGTGAAGCAAGACCCCCAGCTGTGAGAAAAACTATCTGCACAAAAGTTTGGGTATAATGATGAATTTAAGTGTTTCTAGAGGAGTACCTTTATCGGTAGAGTTGCACAATTTAGTTAACCGTCTAAAGTAAAAAAAAAAGTTGTCTTACTGTACTACTTGAAGATTAAGTATTTATAAACTAAAATGACATTATATTGAACAGTTATTTATCTTAGTGTATCATCGATGCCGACGATGGAGGGACATTTCGCTGAATACTTACGGAAATTGTTAAAGGCACTAATTTGATTCATGATTGAATCCCAAGTTTCAGATCTTTAATGAAGCAGGATTACACTCGACAGAAAAATCAGCAAGATATATAATATCATAGAAATATTCCCCTTATATAAAATTCTGAGACAAGAAACCAGAAAATAAATCCTCAAGCATTTACATTTTTGACGCCTGCTCGACTTAACAACAATAACGCTCTTTATGAAGTAACATTCAACGTCACCACTTACGCGCTATGGGATTATTTACAGCTCCAACATTGACAGCAAATTGTTTTTATAGGTTGAAATCGAATACACAACATTATGCAAATTAGTCACACACAAAAACACAACCGAATAGTCACATGCACGTAAGACAAAGAACTTGGCCTCGTGTTGTGCACGTGTTGAGAAGATGACGCAAGGCAGTATGGAGACATGCTACAAATTTTTGACAGAGTTCAACTGGTGGAGAACAAAATGAGTATAGAATAAAGTTTAATACTGCACGACTCCTACAATACTAGCTGAGGGAGAAAGAAACAAGAATATACTAAATGTAAATATTGAAATCATTATCATAATATCCAGATATTTGAAATCTAGAGTGATGGCGGTAACAATGTTGGAATTAACCTGGAATGTTAGCAAAATTAACTCACAAATCAAAACATTCACTAGTGTAAACGTATTTGATTGCCTTTAAAAGAAAAACACTGGGGTCGGACAAAAGGTTCTCCAACTTAGATAATGCTCTATCTCTAACACATTAATATAAACAATACATACATATGTGTGTGTGTGTGTATTTGAGAGAGAGAGAGAGAGAGAGAGAGAGAGAGAGAGAGAGAGAGAGAGAGCACCATCTTAGCAAAAATTATACAACACCATAGCTGAACACTAAAACTGAACAACACAACAGTGCAAACAATATCGTCTAGTACTGTATTCATAATCATAAATGAAAGAAATATACCCGTCTCTTTGATAACATTCGATACAAACAGTTCACATTCTACATGATACGATAACCAACAAGAATAAACAAAACTGTATTGGCAGCATTAATTAATTTAAATAATGAAACAGTGTTCCACGATGCAGTATATAACGTCTACATTTAAAGAACAAGAAACGAAAATCATCTGTTAGTTTCTCATTATATAAGAATTAATTATTTAGTGCTAAATGTAGAAGCAAAAACAAATAATTTAATGTGAGCTATCCTGGCTCTGGTGTAATATTTGCAGTATGACCTCAGTGCAACGCGAGGTTCAACAATGCAACTCGAGGTCAACACAAATTCTGATACATGCAGTATTGTAATTTACTCACATGGGTTTCAGACTTTTGCTTGCTTTATAGTTATGTTTTATTCAGATTTAGAATGGAAAATTGTATTTCGAACTGTGACATTCAACTTCTGTATTGTTGGATTTGTAAGAATGGAAGGTTGGCAAAAGAAAGCAGAAAAAGAGTATGCCAACACTTTCCTTCAGGAAATGAAGTGGAGTAAGGACTTATTATTGTTTTTGTTTGCTTGTTTTTTAATATGTGCAAACTTGACCACTCGTAATGATATCTGTTGGCGATTTGATGATCGATTTTAAACTCATCTGCTCTCGACATTGGAACATTTATGAATGATTTTTTATATTTTTTTTATATTACATATAAAATATTAGTTTCTGGACAATAATGATGATGTGTACAAAAATTAAGTATTGGAGGATTGCGCAAGAGTGCACCATACTTTTAATAAGTATAGTGTCCATATATAAGAATCCTCATAGGGAAAAATCATAGATTCATCTCATGTACACCTCTGTTAATTGTGTATAACTAATTCAATTCATTTCAATATTGTTTTCTTTTGCCTTTGTCTGCATCCTTATCTCTGAAAAGAGGATATAAAGATTGACGATGAAACACTTTCATTCAGGAGATGAAGTGTTGTAAGAACTTTTTATTGTTTTTGTTTGTTTGTTTTTTATTATGTGTAAACTTGACCACTCGCAACGATATCTGTTGTTGGCGATTTGATGATTGATTTTAAACTCATCTGCTCTCGACATTGAAACATTTATTATAATTTGTAGAATTTACTTATTCATTCTATATCTTATTTCTGCGATAAAATATACTAGAAATTGAATGATTCACCTGTAACTAACACACCATTATATAATTCCTTCCAGTATACATATGGCTTTTAGAAACGGGTACTGGAAGACATTTTTGAAACAGATTTTTAAATTTAAAAATCTATCATGTTTTAAAAAATGAGAACAATTACAGTTGCATTATTAACGTAAGTCCTATCACCATGACTGAAGGACTGACGGACTTACGGACGACCTAAATATGATTTACGATTGCGTATTGTAAACTACAGACATTTATAAGTACATTTTACTCCCCGTCTCGTCAGATTAGACTAGTCCCTGTTGTACAAATGCCTCATTTTGTTCAAAATTGGGCGGGATATCTTTTCAATGGCGCTTTTGCTTTCAACCAAACTCTGACGATATTTTCTATTTGAATCAAGACTTTGCCCCGAACACAAAACAGTACAAAACGAAAATTTAGACTTCTTTTTTTTTACCTGCCATTCACATTTTTCGGCCAATCCGCTATTGGTTTGGTGCCATATTTATTTCTGTATCAATACCTAATTTCAGTTATATTTTACGGTGCGAGAGTAGTAACGTCGCAAAGACTTAAGACAATAGAAATATCTGGAAAAAAACTGCAAGAGGATAAAGAGCATGGATACCCTAAAACGTTGGAAAAATAAATTTACAAAGGATAATTACTTCAACTACGGAAGGAAATTTGCATTGGTATCCAATGTTCTATTTGAGGTAGGTGACTTTTCATAAAGCGCGCAAGAAACAGTGATGAGTCAGCTATTATAGGTATGGTAAATACGTGTAATAAAAGGATATGCCAAATATAGAATGATATTTGTTTTCAAGACATTTATCTGGAAGCCGAGACTTTCTTGAAATGTCGACAAACTTTAATCCTAATTTCGACAAGCTTGTATAAACCTCTACCTGTTTGACTTCTTTGTTCAGTATATTTGAGGTCACGCTTGATTAATAGTACGTTTTGACAGACTTATTTTCGAGGGTGGCTTACTTCTGAGTTAGGTGTATTTTTGAGTAAGCCTACTGTAAAAACGATTGAAGATAGTTGTGTTTTGTTATTCTGTATGTTACAAAAATGTAAAAGAATTTGTTAAAATAACAATGCTGTACAAATCGGCATTCATGAAGGAAATGGTTTTGTCGTTGCGAGTTGAAAATTAGACTTTCATATATAGATTAGCACCTGTGCATTTCTTCTATGAAAGCAATTCATTTCTTTTCTGTAGCCGAATGTTAACTTAATTGCATACAATACACATTATATATATATATATATATATATATATATATATATATATATATATATATATATATATATATATATATATATATACTAGCAGCTACTTTCGAGGTTACGTACTATCGCGAACAAAACGTTAGAGGAAATGAATGACTTATTTTCAAGGTAGTCTTATTTCCTTGTCGGTTTAATTTCGAATTCTTCGGGAAAAGATATATATATATATATATATATATATATATATATATATATATATATATATATATATACATATATATATATACATATATACATAAAGATATGGAGATAAACGAACGGACAGACATACGGATAATTTCATATTTATATAGATACACACCTGTAGATAGATATATTGTGATATAATTTGTTTGGGTTTTTTTCAGTGCATTTCAATAGCATTGTTTATTGGTGGATTCGCCGTGCGTTCCGGGGCACAAACAATCAATTCAATAACCCTGCAGAAAATCAAAGACAGCGCTATAAATACTTACGGTATGGAAAATCAGAAGACCGAGACTTTAATACTGTTTTATGCTGTTATTTTTGTTAATATATATATATATATATATATATATATATATATATATATATATATATATATATATATATATGAAGAACATCACTTAAGACTATTTCAGTATAATACTTAGTAACAGAGTCAAAGTTTTAATTTTCAGAGCCCTAAAATAGTACGATCTTTATTTAGTTATATAGGTAATTTTTGCCATGTATGGGGTATTGATACAATTCTTGCCTATATTCCCTTGAGTTCTTACGAATGTGATAATATAGTGCAGAGTTTTGTAAGATATGCAATATTATATAAACGTGGCAAATCCTTTCTATTCGGAATATATTATTTTCTACAATTAATATTCTCAATTTTTCTCTTCCCTATGAATAACAGCTGTGTATTTGTCCACGGACAATTTCCGACCTATAACAGAGAGCTTGTATCAGGCGTTTGGATCTGTTCTCATCCTGATTGGACTTTCCACAGCTCCATTTGGCGTGCTCGGATTCTATTCATTTTATCGCAAGAAGAGGAAGCTTCTTGTAGCGGTTAGGAGAGAGAGAGAGAGAGAGAGAGAGAGGGGGGGGGAGAGGTTACAAGTATCCCTGATGGAAACGACAGCTACTGATGACAATTGTAAGAATCACATATTGTCAAGGTTTGAAACTGAAATCACTGAGCAATTATACTTGTTCGTTGGCGTGTTTTACTTATATTCATATGATTGTATTTTAACCTCCAAGTGGTTGGACTAAACTATATATATATATATATATATATATATATATATATATCTTTACTATGATGTCAAATACCAAATATGTCATCTATCTCTTGACATGAAATATCTGTGCCACCCAATATGTTGGCGAAACCGTTAATTTTAGAAACAAAAATGAACAACCTCAACAGTAAACATTTGCAACGAAATCAACGCGAAACTCGCCAACCACAGCAACTCAACTGGATATTCATTAGAGTCCCTGGAGCTACTCCAAATTAACTCTAACCTGGGGTAGAGTTATATGGAACTGCCACGTAAGGAACGATATTGTATCCTACAACTGAAAACTCATGGGGGAATTTCACCTTACCTGAAGAAACGTAAAACTTCACGAAATTCTAATCATGCGTCAGTTTATTACTCGTACGCAATTATTGCGACAATATTTACCTAAGTAAATACTCCTTAACTCTTTACACGAAATTATTATTATTAGTATTATTATTATTATTATTATTATTATATCTTGTGCAGTATCCCGTTGCAACAATGGCATATGTTACGACTCTATGGTCTAAGAAAAATGTAACAGAAAGAAAGTGAAACCAACAAATCAAGTAAAAATCAACAGGCAATTTATTACTAGATAATTAAAATGAAAAATCAAAAAAGTCACTTACAGTAATGTGTTTTGAAATCCTAATAATCCAATAAGAATGATTGTTCTAATCACAAGTCCTAAATATAGAATGTTCCGAATTCACGGCTGTGTCCTTGAATGTTAAGATGTGCTAATGGTCTCCAAAGTCCTGATGTACTAGAAATCTTGATGTGCTGAAGTCAAAATGAAGTATTCAAAAATCTCTGAATAAGTTCACATAAATTCCAAAATTGTCAATTAAAAATCCAAAATCCAAAAGTTTATGAGCACTCTTATAATCCAATGAATATTTAAAATAATTCCTCTCTTAGAATTTGGAATGAATTTTCACAACTGTAATAGCTCTTTACAAGACTGATGGTAATGTCGAACTGAAAAAATGTCCACCAAACATGGTATATATAAAGATTGGTCACATGACAGAATGTTCTAGAATATGAGTCATCTTAATGGAATTCTAACTGTAAACAAAATCAACCTTGACCTTCAAATTGAGAAAACATATTGATCAAAACAACCTAATTCAAGGACACTAGTTAT
The DNA here is from genome assembly GCA_029931535.1 of Margaritifera margaritifera. Classification (NCBI taxonomy): domain Eukaryota; kingdom Metazoa; phylum Mollusca; class Bivalvia; order Unionida; family Margaritiferidae; genus Margaritifera; species Margaritifera margaritifera. The sequence continues at coordinate 3,630,612 of JAQPZY010001525.1, read as the reverse complement.
ACATGTTTTTCCTAATAAACATAAAGATTTAAGCAAATATTAAAGTGAAGAAACATTTATAATTTCCTAAAATATTCACAATATTATATAAACATCATACATAACACATAACATATTTCCTTTGAGCATCTCTTCCAAGCATAACTTTGCCGGGATATAACATTTGTAGTACATATTGTTGTATCTGGTCTAAGATGTTGTTGATTTTTGCCACTCATAGTTTCCGTCCTTTATCTCCAGCCTGGAAGTGGGTCAAACCAATTTTGTTCTCTGTACGATAAACACGTAATTACACAGATCACGTAATCTTTGAATTTTGTTATTTTATTCTGCTAATCTGTCAATAACATAGATATGTGGCTTTCTCATTTTAAGACCGTTTTTCAATTATTTATTTCGTTTCCCATTATTTAACCCTTGTTTGTACAATCCCGCTGGTATTCGAACATGTAATAGTCCAGAGTTTCTCTTTTTTTGTGTTTAATGTTTGTTTTGTGGATGCAGGCTGCTTCTTCCCCTGATGAAGAGCTTGATTAGCATGAAACGTAGGGAAACTGTTGTGTAAGTGTGCACTGTGACCAAGTTCTGTGTCAATATATATATATATATATATATATATATATATATATATATATATAGAGAGAGAGAGAGAGAGAGAGAGAGAGAGAGAGAGAGAACCAATAAGGTTTAAATGTGGTAAAGTCTGGTTGTCCTAACTCTGAGCTTGGTTATTTGATGATGATATTGCTACTGATAGTACAACTACTACTACTACTACCACTGCTACCAGGATTACCCTTATACTAACTTTATTAAAATTTTCATTATATTTTTTTTCAGTATGTTGTAATCGTTGGATGTCTTCTGTTCATTCAAGTCATAATGAATTATCACTGTATCACCAGTCCCGAGACTGTAAGTATGTCATATGTATTGGATTATAATTTACAAGGATTATGATTTATCTTCCAATTTTTTATATATTATCCATAATGTTATAAGCACACCATTACTGATATTAAAAGAATTAGAAACGTCTTTTTTACTCTTTCAAAGAGGCGATTGACTAATGTTTTTATTTAGGGGATACCAATCTCGTATTGGAGGATATGATAACTTTAATGGTGGTTTTACTGCCGAAAATCGCGATTTATCATAGACGCGTCAGCCAAAACGGATATATGGGATAGAAAAATCCCTATTAACCTCCTTTGATCTTCAAACATCCTATTTATTTAAAGTTCGGTGTATGATTCGAAACATCCTCGTCTCTTTCCGATACGAGTCAAATAACTTTGACTCTCTGAAAGATACTCAGAGGTAATCGCTAGTGATAATTCCCAGATTGGTAATATTTTGTCGGACGAAAGTCAGGCCAGATTTTCGAAGAATAGAGTTTTATAACATGGCTGGTCTTCAAAAAAAACACTCGACAACGTTTCAAAAATCAATAAAATACAAGCACATTTTTAATGTTGTTACTGCAACATTTTAAGGACAACATTGAAAACAGTTCCAATTATATTATGGTATTATAACAACCACGGGCTTTAGTGCAGTTCAAAATGGCCATTATTTACATCCAAGGTTTTATTCTAGCATGCGGTGGAAAAGGCCGAGGATGTTCCGATTGTTATGATGTCCTGTAGATATTATGACGTCATAAATGAAAGCGTCTTTGCATGCATCCAATCAGAGTAACAGTTACATAAATACATATTGGATGTATTGGTTCTGCCCAGTTTACCGAACACAAACTAATCGTGGATTGTAATGCCACAAATTTTGACGTTCGACTAATCAAAAACTGCGATACAATCGCAGGTGCGGTAGAATATACACTTAAAGCCCTAGCTTTTATGGCAAATACATTTCCTTCTTGACTGCTATATTTGCTTTGGGACTAAATATTTATTGCAAATACCACGCAGACAATTATTCCCAAGATTTTAGAGTATTTAGTTTGTGAAAATCTATACTAGCAGAATCGGAGAATATTAAGGCACGATGAAGGATATAACACCAGTAAACAGTGAAAAGAGAGTCTATTACGTTGTAAATCGTATGTCAAAACTTTGGATTAAATAAGTAAGATAACAGATCAACGAAGACACAATAGGTGATTAGGAACACATTTGAAAATCATAGAAACATGTTTTATTGTCACCGATTCGGGATGGATAGAGGTTGACATGAGGTTAAATGAATAATCTAAGACATTCAAGAAATAATAATGAAAACTCTAGCATTATAAATTTGTTCTGTAAAGTCAAAATGTATAAATATAATATATTTTCTAATGAATATTCTCTGCCTTCAAACGATAAAAAAGAAAATATTGTTGTTTTCTTGAAAATTTAAAATCTGTGTATGGTTGATTGACTTTCAAAGATAATATACTATACTGTCGGAACGTTAAATTGTATGCAAAACATGTCTTAAGTGAAGGAAAAGAAAGCAAATAAGAATTCACAAAGTAAAATAAAAATCAATCGAGTTTGTCTATGCAGTTTTACAGATATACGGTTTTAGAACATTACTATAAAATGTATCAAATTGTTTCCATTTTGGTCCAAATATTCAAAGAGAAATAGTACAACTTCAAAATTCTGTGTTTTCCTTTATTTCTTTTAGTGTTTTCTTTTAGGTACAACAATGGATGAAACCGCCGTACCTACAAGAAAAAATTAAAGAATATTACGGAATCGATTCATCAGACCATGCCTCTCTCGACTGGAATTATATTATGCAAGAGGTTAGTGTTGCAATACAAACATTTGTTCTGATCAATTGCTTTGGAATTAAGCAAGATTAAATTATCTTTATCAAACACTGGTATATTCTCAGTTCACGTTCCATTTGTGCACGAAAATTGTGTCAATTGGAAACGTTTAAAAATGTTTTCGGGTCGAATAAGAACAAAACGATTTTTGCGCAAAAGAGTATGCAGACAGAAATGTAACTGGGATTAGAGTTAGTTTTTGTGGATATACCAGATTTAAAAACTAAAAGGTGCTAGTTGTATGATATGAAAAAACTTTGTCTCCGTCTAAGCATGTTTAAATCCTGTTAATTGTACACATCAATACAAATCGTTGATGATGCTTTTATTGTACTATTCAACTGAATGCAATTTGTTTTATTCTCTTTAATGTTACTTGTTTTGTTAAATCTAACAACTTTGCTTTATTTTTAGCATTAGATCGACTTCATAAAATACTGAAAACAGAATCATAGTTGTTTCTCATTATTCTAACTATTAAGAGAGGAGTGTAATAACGTTCATGTTGAACCATGTAGCAAGTTTTAATTTGTAATTTTATCAAACTTTCGGACAGAACATACTAATCAAAGTAGTCTAGTGTATAAAACTGATTCTCCATTATTTCATGTTTTTAGTCATTGACTGATACCCTATAGACGGACTTTATTCTTATTTTCATTTATTTTCAGTACCAATGCTGCGGTATAGATTCAAGTGCTGACTTCCAGTCATCGTCATACTACAATGCCCGAGGTTACTGTTGGTATTACACATATCATTATGTGCTCGGATGCTGCAAAACGCTTCCATTTTACAGTGCTTCCACTTATTGTGGTGCATACCAAGCATGGTGTGGACAATATCCATTTGACTCTAATTACTCTAATTACTGGCAAGGGGTAAGGAACGCAAATACATACATATTTATATACATGCACATAAACATACATATACACAATACACATACAGATAGAAAGACATAAAGACATCAGAACAGGTATACATGTAGATAATCTTGCATTCACGACATGTTCCTCTCTTTAATGATCAGTATTATGTTTGATTTCATTGGTCAAAGAGTGTTAACAGATTGTATGTTGGAGGAATATTTGTCTCCAAGATGCTACCTTTTGGCATCAAGGGATGGGGGTGAAGGAAGGATGTTGCAGTAAGCCGGATAATGAATGCCATTGTCTGGATCAATATATAGAGAAACTCAAACAACATTGTTTGAAAAGGCAGTATCCTTTTCGTTGTCACCTTGAGCTTAGTTCACCTTCATTTGCAACTTACAGTTATTACTATTATTATAGTTGACCTCAGACATAGTGTGGATCAACTGCATATGACGCTAATTACTGGAGAGAAGTAAGGAACACAAATACATACATACATACATACATACATACATACATACATACATACATACAGACATAAAAAAAGACATCACAACATGTATACATTTAGGTATTCTCGCATTCGCGACAGGTTCCTGCCATTGATATATGTATGCTAAAGACTGTTAGCAATCTGTATGTTGGAGGCATTTTTTAGTCGCTACAGTTTGTTATCAACTGGTTTGGCTCATGGAAGGATATTGCAGTAAATCGGGTCATTTACGCGATCAATACACGGCAAAAATCCACACACTGCAATCAAACCGCACTGTTTGAAAAAAAAAACAGTATGCATTTCGTTGTTTCGTTCAGCTTGGTTCACTCGCCTTTTGCATTAAGGTTTATTTTGATCTTGTAATTTGGCAGTAGCATTCAACTGTTTTGTTGATGCAACAGTAATATCTGGCGCGGCAACTCTATCCAATTATAGTTTAAACGACGACTTGTGTTGATGGAACATTAATATTTAGCGTTGCAACGCTAAAATGTACCGTTGGAACTGGTGTCGTTGCAATGGTTTCATTATACCGTTGCAATGATATTCATATATTGGTGAAACGGTATACATATACTGTTGCAACAATGTTCAGATACCGATGTGACGTTATTTTGTTATTGAAACGGTGTAGTTTATCAATGCAGTGGTAAATTTTATCATTACAACAGTAGTGTCACCTTTGTGACGGTAATTGTTATAATCGCAACACTTAAAATTATATTTTACTGTAGCAATGATAATATTTCCGCTGCATCTGTATTTCTTTTTTGTTTTTTCTGTATTGTTGCAATCATAAAATATACCATTGCAACAACAAAACGTACCTTCACATGCATATCTGAATATCATTGCAACGGTATACGGATACCGTTGCAACAAATATAAATCTCTTTACAACGACACTAGTTTTTAAAATGCTGTTGAAACTGTAAGTTATATAGCTGCAACGGCAAAAATTATAATGAATCAACAATATTTATCGTTGCAACCACAGCTGGGTAACGTTGCAACGATATTTTGATACCGTTGCAAGGGTACTGGTAGTTCGAGTCCGTTTGGTACACCATACCTTTCAACCAATCAGATATGAGTGCTACTGTACTTGATGTTGATACAGATGGTTCCTTAAAAGATCATGCACAAGCAAGCAACAAAATAATGCTGGTATACAACGTCATTGCCGGGGCCATATCCAAAACGCAACGATAAGTTAAATGTAGAATGAGTGCAAAATTCAATCCGTTGAGAGGCACAAAATTAGCGTTTAATTCATAATTAAATTCATTTCCTGTCTGTTCATCCACGCTCTGTTGTTGAGTGAAATGTATCACAGGTATATGTTTGCAAGTAAAACGCCTTGTTTACTTTGTTTGCACTACTTATAATTATAATTGTTAATAATAACTAGCGAATATGGTTGCCATTCTTTAACTGCGGTGCCTAAATTACGACATTGAACATACATGAGCATATATCAACAACTATTTACCAAAGCTCACGAAACCTCACCCCAGCAAAAAGAAGCAAATGTAACAACAATGGGAATACAAATGAACGAAAAAGATAAAGTGGAGGATTAGTAATTAAAATATACTTTAAGTAGTTGAAAATTTTTAATAGTTAATAACTAAGTCCATGTTAAATAAAGGAGTTGAAAACTTAACATACCCGCTCTCTTAATTACCTTTTTCTGCTTTGACTCCTTCTATTATATTTACAGTAATAAAATTCGTAATCCAAGGGAATGTACTTTGATCCTTGCTCGATACCTGCAAGCATGCACCCGTGATCGACCAGAGGCATCCGAGAGGCGATCGCTTTTTCATGCAAAATGATTTATTATGTCAGACTCCCCCTAAAAGACGATTTCAAAAACAAAAATGCCCGCGCAATAAGTGACAGTCTTTGCACCTACTGCTTCACCGCTTTTATTTTGTATCATCCAGTTTCAATCCATTTATGTTAAACAAATAAATGCTTTTCTTACACTTGACCCGTATGTCCGTCACATCAATTAGGTGGTTAGTAATTATTTTCTTTGCTAAATACAATAGCAAATCAAATAGCGTATATATTTAATATCTTTTGTAGGGTTAGTTTTATTCACTTCTCTGTTAAATGATTGTACTGCTTATTTGCACACTTCATGCCATATTTATAGGAGAAGTACCCTTCAGTTTTAAGGGCTTTGGTTGGTGCACTGTCTCATCATCATCATCATCGTCATCATCATCATCAACCTTCTTCTTTTTTCAATAGCTACAATTCTGACAGAGGCATTAGTTACATTGATTACAACAGAAGTGTATTACTCTGGTATCTTGGAACTAAAATAAAGAGCTTGAATTCATAATAAATAAAAAAAATACAAATAAATAAATTGAAACAAATCTTTTTACACAATGTTTTTTATATTTTAGGGATGTATACAGGCCTTGTTTAATGCAAACTGTTCAAGAAACACCGGAGTAATATGGCCTATGACATGCATAGTGGTGCTTGTGCAGGTATTTACTTCTCGGATTTTGTTTTAAGACTTTAATTTTATAATAGTTTTCAATGAATAGATTATGCTGCAACTTAATATGAGAGAGCTCTTCACAAATGTCTAAACATACTACGGGGTTCACCATTTACCATCAACATAGCGACAAAATAAGGACTAAGCGGTACGAGGGGAAAAACAATTAACACTGTATTTCTATTTGCTATAATCTGCCATGTATTCAGATAGCTTTTAAATATTCATCGTAGATAAATGAAAGCCGCAATAATGCTAATATTTGAAAGGAGAAAACGTATGGAAATTACATTACATGGAAATATGTAATAGAGAACATTATGCTTTCTATTTATACAGAGGTTTTTTGTGCTGGTTTTAACGGCGCTTTAACATATTTTTGACTAGATCATGGAGACGAAAGGGGAGCTAATTTCTTTTCCGAATGACACACCGAAAGAACTGACCCTGGCTGGTCTGGGATTGTATAGAACCCGCAACCTTTTGATTACAACTCGGACTCTTGAAGCAACTGAGCTACCGCGGCTCCCTATTTATATAGTAGCTTAGATGTATGTCTATACCGCTGTAATTCAAACAGAATATTAAAGCAAAGGCACGAAGTATACAATCTCTTGGTATTTATTACTTAAACCTTGTGACAAATGCACAGATTTGTTTCTGAACAGCAATAAACAACAATGGTTGTACTATATAAGTGTATATGTTTTAAAGAGACATATTGATATTTCAGATTATTTTTCAAGGTGTTTTTCTCGCTTTGGGGTCAAATGATGGCCTTGCTTTGGCAAATAATTTTAATTTCTCCCTACGTAAATTACTTACTGGTTTGTTTCAGATACTTCTGTTTGTCTTTGCTGTCACATTGATCAAACACATAGAGTGCAAAATCGAACCGTCTGCCTCCTCCGTGACTCCTGAAACTAAGATCTGGACAGGTAGGAGAGTATTGTAATATATAACTTTAGGAAAGAGCTACAATTAACGTACATTTATCTAACCAGTTACTATACACAAAGGGTAACCTTCTTGTGAATAAAATTAGTTTGGAATAAACTTTCGTTTTTGTCACATTATACAAAAACGATAAGCAGCTGAGTACTTTTATAAGTATTTTTATCATTTCAATGTATGTAATTGTAGAATATACTACTCAGAGTTGGGAAATACTGTTTCGGAACTCAATAAGAATATCAGTTAAATCAGTAACTTTATTTCTTGTACCAGTTTCCTGTATATCAGCGATAACAATTAATCATAACATAACTTCTTGAAACATAATCAACAGTTTGAAACAAGGAAATAAATTAAAGCTTCGCTTTTTATCGTGTCAGATGAAATAAGAAAATTATTACATTCATCCCTCTGCATTCTTAACATAAAGGACATTGCCATTCTATCTCCTTTGCATTTCAGCTGAGAGCCATACAATAACAGGTACACCTAATCAACTACCACCACAAGTAACGATTTTGCAACCAAAACTATCAGCGGCACGAACACACCAACCCCTAGCAATGACAGTAACTACACCTCGCCAACATAACTTCTATTTCTCTCAAGTACCACCAACTACATCATCAGCAGCAGCACCACCACCGGAACCTCAACCAGTATTGCAAGCAAGTGCATCACGCCAATACAGCTTCTCTCCTGCCCAACCTTTCCTTCCAGGAGCAGTCATGCTTGTCTCAACACCTCTCGACTACGGTCGGATGACGAGGCAGGGTTCATACATTCCCATGACGCCTATGCCAGTTTACAACATCCTGACAACCCACACGCAATTACCGCCACGAACACCAGCAGCACTACCTTCCCCAGGAGAGCAACCGACTTATGTACAAGCACAAGCAGCTATGCAGCCTGAGAACCGAAGGACTTTGTCCGTGGTAAGTTCTCATATAAAACATTGTACTCAGAATCCTACTCATCGACTTCTCCACACACACACACACACACACACACACACACACACACACACACACACACACACACTTTTATCCAACAGAGTATCACCCTTTTCATTATATTTTGAGTACGAGTTTCTTGTTTGATTTCTTTTCCCTTTTCAGACTGAGGAAGCCTAAAGAGGATAGCTGAGGAAAGAATCACAGATTTATCACCAAAATGATCTTTACCTATTACGGAAAACTTGTTTATCGTTTAAAACGCATCCAAAACACAAACATGAAAGTAAAAACATTGTATAAGGGATTGTGTTTAAACGATATAATCTAGTGTTAAATATTTAACTAATGAAGTTAAATAACTGCAAAGTATCGACGTAGTAAACATATATATCTTCACGCTTGTACCTGGTTTCACTGGGATTCAATATATTTACAACCAATATATCTATCTATCTATCTATCTATCTATCTATATATATATAAAATATATATATATATATATATATATATATATATATATATATATATATATATATATATGTATATGCCCAGTAACAATACAATTTACTAGTTGAACGGAAGCTCCCCTACTTAGAGAGTCAGACAAAATCTATATATCACAATAATCTGCTAGCTCTCCTACTCGGGACAACAAAATGGTTCAAACAAGGAACAATATTAAATTAACGTAATTTTTAAAACTGGATGAAATCTCTTGAATTTGTTGAATTACAGCACATCCTTAATGAAGGATTCTTAAATCTCTTTTCCCTATAAGTTTTACAGGGCCTGAACTAATCTAGAGCAAGATTTAATCTGATCACTGTTAGCTGCACTGAGTGAACTCACGCTCACACAAGCATGAGGGGGTTTATCTCAGAGTTATATTGATCTGCTTTATCCAGCAAGTACAAATCCGTATAGGTAATCTGTGCAAAATGGCTGCAGAAGACCGACACCAAAACCGGTATTGACATCCAAGAGCTAGCCTTCTTCAGGCAGCCATCTAGTACCTGTATACAGACCCAACTTAGATTCTCTCTCTCTCTCTCTCTCTCTCTCTTACTCTCCACGGCGTCGTATTCAACAGCTAACTTTCGACTGACCAAAATGATTAAATCACCCAAATGCTCGGATTATACTGGCTAAATTATTGCAACTGTTGAATGGCTGATGCAGGACCAACGATGTAAAATGATTGGGCAGAATCCATTGTGTCTGATTGGCTAACAGTAAAGAACAGTTTCAATCCCTTTTTGAAAATCAGATGAAGATAGACTAGATTCAGTTGTGAAACTACCATAAACTTAAATCGATATCTGACCAAATATAATGTGTGAGGAAATTAATTAAATTAAAATTATATAAACATATATCAAACTCACTAGTTTGTGACTGGTACTATTGGCAAATTATTTCTTGATGTCATGTCTAAGACCCCCAGGAAAAATTAGTTTGTCTCCTTACAATCCCATTCGTCATCATCTTCGATTGATGTACATATGTAGTTACTTGTACATATTTGTTTCATAGGATACATTCAGGAATAATTTGTATACTTCAAATGTCTTCACACACACACACACACACACACACACACACACACACACACACACACACACACTTCTGCATCGTCGCAAACCACTGTAAAAAATCCGCTACGGACCTTTTTCACCCGTGGCTGCCTGCGACAAGATTTCTTCAGTTTGAAAAAACAAAACAAAAATACGTTATCAACAACACTATAAACCAAGCGTTTGCTCATCAATGAAAGCAGCCTTCTTATCGAACGATCAATGACTGTGTTTGGAAGAGAAACTTTGATTGTTTATTCAAGAACAGGAAAAGTCATGGTGGTTTAAATTTCTAAGAACTCAAGCTTGCAAAGATTGGTTAAGCAGGTTGATTCAAATCCATTAGAGACAAAGAAATCTTATCGCAGGCAGCCCCTGGTAAAAAGAGGAGCGTACTGGATTATTGCCAGTGGCATTCGACGATGATTCATTTTTAAAATAAATACATGTCATTGTTAACATTTTTTTTTTCATTTGCAAAGAAATGGAATGAGATCAATGCAGACATTTTGGTTAGAGATGAAGTTTGCTGGAAGTGAGGAACTGAAAGGTTTTAACTTGTTACCGTTTATGCTGGTTTCTCGGTAAACACTTAACGTTAAAGAATATATATATATATATATATATATATATATATATATATATAAGTATAATATTACTTATATTATACCTTTTTCCTACTGCTTGATATGTTCGTGATATTGTATCAAGTGTCATGTGTTTTGAGTGCGATTGAGAAAAAAACATAATTGATGGACATACCTAAATATGCTTAATTATGAACAAATTATAATTTCTGGGATCAAAACTTACGCATAAGAAAAATCATTTCAAGGAAACCATTTTAATAATGTCTTAGTCTACAGGTCGCACATCTCTGTTTTTTCTGCATATAGTAATATACTATTATTTGCGCGAGTAAAATTGCAGACCTATATTCAAGAAAATAGATCTTTAATAATATTCTTCGTCAAATGTTACGTACGATTCCCCTCTTGTTTTCCTCATTTTCTCTCTCTAAAGTAAAATGAATTATTTTTTAACAGTCTTCGTCAGTTTTCAAATGTAATTTAAGTGGAGTAATTATTCTTGAGAGTTATGGATTGAATGTGATGACTAGTGTCTGCAATTATATACAAACAGAATGTATTTTTAGAATATTTACATTAGTTTATAGTCATAGGAAGATTTGTCATTGTCTTACATTTTTGTTTCATCTATTGAGTATTAAGTAATATACCCCTATTAGAGATTCAATAACGAGTTATATGGATTGAAATTGTTGCAGTAAACATTTTCATAATCAATGTAATCAAAAATACCTGTACATAACGTGACAATAATCAAGCAACGGAAGGATAATTTATCTCTCTCTCTCCATCTCTCTCTCTCTCTCTCTCTTTCTCTCTCTCTCTCTCTCTGTATATATATATATATATATATATATATATATATATATATATATATATATATATATATATATATACGATTATATCTCGTAAAGAAACTATTTGCCTTTTATATACATGATACAACGTTCAACACATGACACATTTAAAAATACTGAAATTATCCGGACTATATATGGTTATAATTTTAATTAAACCCTTTGCGGGCTCCGGGACGTATACTTTGTGGAAGAAATACAACGTAAAAATAGTGTCATCGTAGGAAAATGTCATATCCTAAAGTACGCTAGGCAAAATAGAACCATTTCAAAAGCTGAAGTATACCTTTATGGAATTGATTTACACGAGCTCAATAAAAGAAAGTTTTTCGGTGAATTCATACAATAAAAGAGAAACTTGGAATGTTTCGGTCAGGAATAAGTCTTTTAAATCGAATCGTCCTAAATGAACACTATGATGGTGTGTGATTTGGAAATGACATTATTTGGCAAAGAATATGCATGTATTTGCAAGGTGCTTTTCCGATTATTGACGCAAAAGCCCGGGCATGCTCCGATTGTTGGATGAAAAGTCCGATTGAAGAAGTGTCAAATGGAGCAGCAGATGCGGTGGCTCAGTGGTTAGCGGGGAAGACTCGCAACAGAAAGAGGGCGAGTTCGAATCCTACTATGGGATCTGCCCAACTCGGTTACCGTGGTATGTCCTTGGGCATGCCATTTTACTTTAACTGCAACGGCACATAATAACCTACTTGTGTTGTTGTGACATAAGACATCAAACCAATTAATTATAAGAAGTACACATTTTACGGTTTTGTTCAGACTTAAACTTGGTTACGTTTCATGTCGGCGATTTTGTTTAAAACAAATGATCAAGGCATGTTTATCATGTTTTTAAATTTATTGACTTTTCTATAATCAGATCTTTCCACATGTATGGAAGTTGTATGTTGTAAATGGCTTATCAAAATAGCACATAATTATGTAAAAACTGTTGTCTTATCAGATTAACACATTTGGTTTAATTATTATTGGGAGGATTAAGAGTTGAAGGAAAAAAAACACATTTGTACATAATAAAACTATGAAAATATATCCAGCAAATATCTTGCTTCTATTGAGGTTTTAAGATATTCTTGTACACAGAATAGTTTCAAATTCACAAAAATTGGCAACAATAACCAGCTATACAAAAACTTTATATCATAGCTTCTAACAATGTCCGATTGAATATTTGTTTTCGAATTCATGTATTTTTGTGTTAGCTTTTCAAATTTCGATTTACATTCAAATTTGCTTAATATTTGTGTCAAAAGAGACATAAAGGCTCCATTTAATTTGTGACAGAAAAAGCCATTCATATTTGATTATCCCGAAATTAAATTTGTGAAAAGAATCATTAATTAGACATTAAAGGAAACATAAAAGTTCCATTTAATTTATGACAGATAAAGCCATTAATATTTGATTACCCTAAAATTAAATCAGTGAGAAATATCTAACTCGTCTTGAACTCCATATATAAGAAAAGATCTCAAGGTAGTGAAATTTGCCCATTTACATAGATATAATTAAAATATTCAAGTTGCTTGTCTAAAAAAAGTCTTATTTTGTGTGCTGATTCCTAATCATTTGTCAGAGGAAGCAAGTGCGCCCTGTTGATTAGACTTGGTTTATTATATACGGTGATTAATGGACTGCTTTTATTTCTTCGAAGTTAAAGAATACTTCGTTACTGGACTGTTTTGTAAGCTTATACAAAAACTATTGACAATAATAGGAGAATGGTGTACCGGCACGCACGATGTAAAGAGAACAGTGTGCCCAACACTATTGGACTGTATTTTTGGAGCCTAATGCCAGAGACCGTTTGACTATAATAGGATAATGGTGTACCCAGCATAATATAAGCAGAACAGTATACCCGACAAGAATCTATTCTTCAACTACATCATGTCCTCTTTCAGATTCATGTGCATCGTAGCTAATGAAAAGCGGAGTGGGTTTTGACCAAATCGTGCAAAACAATGGTTTTGAGAGAAAATTCTTGATCTAAAATCAAAATAATAATTTGCTTGAAATAATTGATTTAGCTCCTTCATGGACGTCCTTCTTAAGTCAGAAATGGATTTATAGTGCGCGTGTAGATAGAATGGACACTTTATAGGTCTGACTGGACAAGGGAGTCGACACAAAAACCAATTTATGGAAATTTAATTTTGAATGTTAGCTACTAAACTTATGGCTTAGAAAATTGTGCAAAAGAGAATTTTCACACGTATTGTTAGATTTATTCAACGATGATAGTTACTTTGCCAAAGTAGGGCAGTAACTCGTTTTGCTAACAGTTTAGAATTTGTAGGAAGCAACATTCTTTTTAGGTTATTTGAAGCAATATTCAGTTCACGTTATATTAAGAGAGAATTCGACACGACAAGTACTCAGTAAATATGTATCGGTCTACATAAAACGCCAGGAAATCGACTATGAAACGATTGTTACAATTATTGTATTTAACTTACCTTTAATCTATTACAGCATATCGCAAAGAAGATTATATCTTGCTTGATAACAATATTCAATTCACCACGATGCCATCTGAAACATTTAAAATTGTCCAGACTTTGTGTACATCAAATACATTGATTTGTGAAAACTATCAAGTAAAGTCATTTAAACTTCATATAAATAAGTATTATTATCCTTTAAATAGCACAATTTGTAGAATCTAGAGTCTAACTGGTCCAAGATTGTTTATACTTTTTATGTGAATTCCTTTTTTTTCGTGCTTATCAATTGTCATGCTTTTGTAAAAAAAAAAAAAAAAAAAAGTAGATACATTATTGTATGGATAAGTTAGGCCTTCTGCCTCTTTCAACAGATTGACCATTGTTCATTCGTTCTTTAAATTCGGAGTTTGTTGCAACAACGATCGTCCATGAAAATTGATATCCGCTAAAATAGTTAATTCACATAATGTTTTTTTTTGAATACTTGTTTAGGTGGAACAGAAAAGCAAAAAACAATCAGACACGATCTTCCAAACATATTTACTTTCTACTAGTATATTTAGCTATTTAACCTTTAATGGTTATCATAAATGGCTTGCAAAATTCCCCTGTATGCAGATTCTGTGCCTTGAGGTAGTTATATGGGACTGGACCATTTAGCACCCACAAGGTTAGGCCACATACTTACAGCAGATCTTTATTAATTTCCTCGGACCCTATTTACACGTGACTTCCTGCAGGGCGTATTGGAAACGCATATTGACTATGCCAATATTAAGCATGCCTGGTTAATATTATAAAAATGTATGATGAGCGTGAGGTATTCATAGGTATGCATATGTATGAAGTGACATTGCTTTACATTCGATCAATTTTTGTATCACTGAAGAGAATGATTTTTTTAATGGATTTTGATTAAACGTGATAAATAGAAAAAAATTAAAAATCTCGTTTACGTATATTTATGAGCAGGATCTGTCATCTGGTTGGCTGCAATTGTCAAACCTCTAGCAATCGTATTAATTATCAGATTGGATGAAACTTGTTAAATGGTCATGAGCAAGATATAAGCATATAAATAAAGCAATCTTGAATCTAATTCGCTGAGTTTGTTTCCACTCGGGAGACCGAATTTCCATTAGATTTTTCTCCAACTTGGTAAATTAGCATATATCATTATTTTCTTAGACAGGTTCTATAATAAGTGAGACATTATAAAAACGATTTTGCATCTGTTTGGCTGAGTTTGTTACCTCTCTAGATTTAGAGAGTATATTATCATGCTATTTCCATGCAACTTGATAAATAAATTTATGTCATCCAGATCGTTGGACGAGCTCAAGTATGAGAAAGAGATGGTCGATATTAATTATTCCTTTATAATTGATAATATTTATTATTTGTTATCCGATGACCGGGGTAAACAAGGTGAAATAAACATGCTATAAAGTTTGGGGGATAGTATACATAGTTTTGTGTTCTTACAGTGGTGCATAAAATGTACCATGAACAAAAATAAATTAATAA